>VZRL01000036.1:0-190575 GCA_013397895.1 Origma solitaria
GGGGCGACGCGCGGAGCTGCCGGTCCCGCAGCCCCCTCCCGCCGGATCGTGCGTGGAGCGCCTTACCCGTAGTCCGCCGGGACGCGCCGCCGGTGGGGTCTCTTCTTCCTGGGACTCCCGGTCTGTTGTTTCGCCGCGCTGCCCTGGCTCGGTTTCCCCTGCTCTCCAGCCTGGACTTTGGAGGTGCGCGCCGCCGGAGCGGGCGGGGAAGCGCTGGGATTTTCTGTTCCCAGCAAACTTCGGTACTTTGTGTCGCTGAGATCCCTCAAGTGGCGAGGAGCCCGTCCCGCCCGCGGCCGCATTCCCGGCGAGGATCCCCAGCGGAGCGGCCGCGGCGCGATTGGAAAGGACCCACGCTCGCTGATGCCCGCAGATGTTAGCGGTGGGACAGATGGATGCTAATCGCCAGAGCGCGTTCGTCCTCAGCAGTGCGCCGCTAGCCGCGCTGCACAACATGGCCGAGATGAAGACCTCCCTGTTCCCCTACGCCCTGCAGAACCCCTCCGGTTTCAAGGCGCCGGCCCTGGGCGGACTAAACACGCAGCTCCCCTTGGGGACGCCACACGGAATAAGCGACATCCTGGGGCGGCCCGTGGGCAGTGCCAGCAACCTGCTGGGCGGGCTGCCCCGCATCAACGGGCTGGCGGCCTCGGCCGGGATGTACTTCAGCCCCGCCGCCGTCTCCCGCTACCCGAAGCCGCTGGCGGAGCTGCCGGGACGGCCGCCCATTTTCTGGCCGGGAGTGGTGCAAGGGTCTCCCTGGAGAGATCCCCGGCTCGCCTGTCCCGGTAAGTGCGGTCGGTTCTGGCAGGGCGCGGGGAGCAGGCGGCCTGGGGTCCGGAGCCGGGGAGGCCCTACGCCGTGGGCGGACAAGCGCGGTAGACGGGGCGGGCGGCAGGAAGGCCCGGTGCGGGTTACTCGGTCCCCACGGCCCCGGGCCTGTCTCGGATCGAATCCTGCTTTAGAGCCGGCGGACACCCGAAGCGGCCCCGCAGCGCCTGGCGGGGCCCTGTTACGGGCCGGGAGCAGTGCAGAGTTCGTCCCTGACGCAGCTCTTTCTCCGCTTTCAGCTCAGACGGGGATGGTTTTGGACAAGGACGGCAAGAAGAAACACTCTCGACCGACTTTCTCTGGGCAGCAGATATTTGCTTTAGAGAAAACCTTCGAACAAACGAAATACTTGGCAGGACCAGAGCGCGCCCGGCTCGCCTACTCCCTGGGGATGACCGAGAGCCAGGTGAAGGTAGGTCCGTCCTGTGGGCTCCCGCCTCTCCCGCTCCCTGCCGCGGCGGCTTTCTGCCACGTCGGTAATTACTAGCGACCACGAACGCTGCGCAACCGTGCAGGGATTTTTTTTTTTTTTTTAGTCAGTTAGAATTTAATTTGCATTTCGATATCGGATAGATTTTAGGCTAATTTCTACCTAACTTATTTTG
Organism: Origma solitaria; assembly: GCA_013397895.1. NCBI lineage: Eukaryota > Metazoa > Chordata > Aves > Passeriformes > Acanthizidae > Origma > Origma solitaria. Next base: position 1,437 of record VZRL01000036.1, read on the forward strand.
TGCTTAGAGCTCTCTGTGCTGCAAACGATTTAAGATAAATAGACATAATATATTTAAAAAACCCATCCCAACAACAACAACAAGCCCCCCGTGGGTAATTACTTTTAAAGGGTCACTTGTCCACGAGGGTCATGTCCACTGGCACAACTTTACGTTTTGTAAGCCCGGAAATTTTTTAGCAAAGCCTGTAGATGCATCCGAATGTTGGGGTGCACTGTAAGCCAAAAATACTTCTTTTTCTGGCTATTGTATTCTGTTTTCAACAAACGACTATTCTGGGAAGCTGCTGCTTTTACCGTCGCACAGCCCCGCAGAGTTGAGCAGGTGCCCTTACAGGGTGCCCCCTTCCCAGGAGCTGCCCGAGGCTCTGCCTGGTGCAGGCTCTGCTCCGAGTGCCCGCAGCCCGGTGTTGCGGGGTGGGACGGGGTGGCCGTGGGTGGGAGGCAGAGGCGGCGGTGGGGCCGAGGCTGTGGCTGAGCTGTGCCCGGTGCCGGTGCCCAGGTTTGGTTCCAGAACAGACGGACCAAGTGGCGGAAGAGACATGCGGCAGAGATGGCCTCGGCAAAGAAGAAGCATGACTCGGAGACGGAGAAGCTGAAGGAGAGCTCGGACAATGAGGACGATGACGAATACAACAAGCCCCTGGACCCCAACTCAGACGATGAAAAAATCACGAGGCTATTGAAAAAGCACAAATCCACGAACCTGTCCCTGGTCAGCCCCTGCAGCACCAGCTCGGATACGTTGTGAGGGTGCAGGCCGATGGCCACAACGGGCAGCGTGGCGGGGGTGAGTGTAACTGGGTGTTTGAAGTGGTGTGTTGTACAGCCTAAGATGTATGTGAAATGTATATATTTTTTACAGAATAAGTTATGAAATTATTTTCTTTCTCATCGATGTAAATTTCAGAGAAATTTTTCCAACTTTTTAGGTTTTGTGTCCCTTTAAGTTTCCCGCTCTTTCCTTTAGCCTTCCTGTTAGTTTCCTGCTCCTAACAATCAGGTTTTGTTAGGTTTTCTATGGGTCCCAAATCTGATCTCAGCCACTTTGTATATAGTAAATTTCAGATTTTGTGATGTATATTTCTAGTGTAAAAACGGGAGTTTTCTTTCACTCCGTCCCTCAGTGTTTTGGCAGTTTCATTTCTCCTGCCTCCGGATTTTATGATTAACAATACCAAAAAAAGAAAACAATGCCCCCAAAAAGCACGAGAGGAAAATGGACACTTGATTTTACACTAGAATGTCTCCACACGTGTTGGAAAGACTTTGTATAAATCAATAAATTATTTAACAACCTTCTCCTTTAGCGAGTTTCTTCCCACATTTGTGTGCCAGGGGCTGGGGGCACCGGAGCTCCTGCAGGGTGCCTGCAGTCGGGTGCCCGACGCTGTTCCACAAGGGAAAAGGAGCCGCTGTGGCCGGGGACCAGCGGGCTGAGTCGGGAGAGCCCCGGCCCCTGGGGCACGGCTGGGGACCGCGGTCACTGTCGCATGGGAACCTGCGCTATGGGACTCCCCGACGGCCCCAGAGACGAGAGAGACGCGGGGCTGAACGTGCAGCCCGAACTGCCGCGGGCGGGGCTGGGAGCGCTGCTCCCTGGCTCCAACAGCGTTTCGTCGGCTTCGGGCGGGTGGTACGCTCCGCTCCGGAGACGGGAGGTAGGGGCCGGGACGCATCCCATTGCGCTGCCCGGCTCCCGGCCGCTGCAAAAACCCGAGGGCGAAGTCGTTGAGATCCGCGGCGGCGGCCTGCGAACTCCACCTTCCCGCTGGGCTCCCGGGACGTGCTTCGGCCCCACACCTGCCGGCGTAGCCGCGCCCGAACCGGGCCCCGCGTGATTCCGTGTCCGCCGAGGCGCTCCCAGCCGCCCGAGACCCCGCATCTCTTTCCTTGGCACACGGAAGGCCCGGTGGGTGTAAGTCGCCCGCGTTGTTAAGGTGCTTTTTTGCAGCCTTTTTTCTTTTTTCCCTTTTTTTTTTTTTTTTTTTTTTTTTNTTTTTTAATGAATGAGACTTTCTCTTGTCCCCGTGCCTCAGTTACGGCTTCGTAGCCCGAGCAAAAGGCAGAGGCTTCTCCGCGGGCGGTCCTGCTGCCCCTGCCTGGCAGCCAGTGTCCGGTGCGGGACGCAGTGCCTCCAGCAGCGCAGCCCCCCGTTCCGCATCCACCGCCGCCCCCCGTTCTGCATCCCCCTTCCGCAGGCCCGGCCCGGCTCCCCGCACCGCTGAAGGGCGCGGCCGGGCCTCCCCTGCTCGCCCTCCCGGTGCCGCGGCTCCGCACGGCGCCATCGCCCACCGCCAAGATTCGGCGTATGTCGAGACACGACACGGGCCCGCGTCGGCGTGGTTCCCCTGCGGAAAAAGGCCCGGACATCTCCCCGTGGAGACCCCCCACGGTCCCGGTGCCGCCGCTCACTGTGATTGATTCACCTTCGCTCCTGCCGGGGCAGCTCCGCGTCCCGGGGAGGGCGGGCAGTCCCGCAGCTCCCTACTCACCGAACGGGGCCGCGCCCAGTGATGCCGCTGTTACAGAGGGAGTAAATCTAGTTTAGGGACTAGTCTTCGTCCGTGAGCACGCTGAGACCGGGCCGCCGTTCGGGCTCCTGAGGGGAAGTGGCTGGATAGAAACACCTGCGCTCGCGGCTAGTCATTCCCACCTCCCCCTTCCCACAGCTCTTAAATGGGCTTGGAGGGGGCACCGCGTTGCGGGAAAAGGTGGCTCCGAGGCACCGCAGGACTGACAGCCCGGGGACAGGGTCTCGGGAGAGGGGGACCTGATAGGACCCGTCCCCATCCCGGGCCAGAGCACGTCGCTCTTTGGCTGTCCCGGGGCTGCGGGGGGGTGTCCGCCGGGATCGGCCTGGCCCGGATCACCCCGTGCCCCCCGGATTTGCCTGTAGGGATGTTTAAATGAGAGATTTGCATCTTAGGAAATTCTGACGGTTCAATTCGGGGAATTCTTAGCGGGTCACCCTGGCAGGTCACTGGAGCACCCTGCACCCCCGGGAGGTTTGGGTCCTGGATGGCCCCGTGGCTGGCAGCTACAGCGAGTTCATCTGTACTCGAGGCTTCGATCCCTGCTGGAAAAGGCTAGAGAGGTTTTTTCTGAAACTTGAGATACTCACGAAGGAGTTCATGGTGGCACATTTACTGACCTGCGGAGGACTGGCATCCTGTGAACAGCTCGTAAAGCTGCATCACCTTCCTCATATCACTGCTCCCGTATCAGCTCCTCAGTGCATTTTCCTTGGTTTACATTGTGTTTTGATTAACACCAGAACTGCATCCTATCATACAGGTTTTCATGGGAAAAATAACCTTGTTAATTGGCAGGAGATTAAAAGGTATCTCAGTAAGAAATGTGATAATTTAATAATTTCCCTGTAATCCCCAATGCCCAAATTAAAGGGGCAGACACAGCCATATTCACCATGATTAGTTTTATTGCTTGAGGACCAGAGTACTCATTTCTAAAGGCCTTCAAAGTTATCATGAGTTGAATTCACTTAAATAGAAGTACTGTGTGGTTATAATGCAACATGGCACAGTAACAATACAGAGCTGCAGACACCCTTTGGGCAACAATACTTGATATAAACTGGGTTGTACTGTTGAGAAAACTCTGCAAGCGGACATCAAATAATTTTCAATGGTAGTGATTTATACCAAAATCAAGCATCAATCTAATGCCATCGCACAGTCCATGAACTCTGTAGTGTTCTAAATTAAATCAATAAAACATACATTTGTGTTTCATCAACAGAGTCCCTAATCACCTTTTAATGTTGTATTTAGAGGTGGGAGAAAAATGTCTGTAACAAGACTATTTTGTAGGCTGCACTGAACTACTAACCAGGAAAATTTACAATTGGGTGATGGTTGGTTTTTTTTTTTTCCTTTAACACTGTATAAATACAGTCTGTGTCCAATACAGTTGTTACTTGAAGCAGACTATTATTTTCTTCTCCCGTTTTGTTATTGTTTCAATATAGAATACTTGGCACCATAAAACAGTAACAAAAGACAGACAAAAACAGTTTACAAAATTCTGGAAAGTTACACCCAAACCTAGCTAAGAACTTCACATTCAATCCTTAATATTACATAGAAAGAAGAGATTATAGGAGTAACAAAGTGAAACTGCTAATATATGTGCTATATAGTATGCTATATATCTGTATCCAGGATGGCACTACTATATACTATTTATTATATAAATGTCGGTTGTTGATGTACACTTAAGTAAACCTGCTAAGACTCCAACACTAACTGCTGATATGGCACTCTCAAGCATTCATATTGGAAAGTATATTTAGCGTAAGTTTTGGTCAGGTTTATAAATTATTTATATATCTGTGTATATATACACATACATACATATATATACACACACATATATATGTATGTATAGAAAGCAGCTGCTGTGTGATTCAAAAACCATGTAACATGGCAGTATAGTAAATACAATGAGAAAAAAAAAATTAAAAAGAAATGAAATCCAAAATACTAAAACACAAACCATAAGCCTTGGTCAACAAAGAAAATACCATTTAAAACCATCAATATCTCTATCTATACAATCCAATGTACAAAATCCCAAAGTGGTAAAGATATATAATGTTAGGCATGATACCTTTAAAAGTTTATAATATGCTGAAATAGCTTTTCCACATTGACAAACACTTATGAAAAGTTGAAAATTGTGAAATCTAGAATACATAACATCTCTGCTGTCTATTTAGAGTTTTGGCAACAGAACTGTGACATATATATAAAAAATAATTCCACATTTCTACTTGATGTCACATGAACATACAAGACAGTGAGGTATGTGAGGCTTCTCTCGAACAGAGTCCAGATGCTGAAGCATAGTGTACGATCAGCAGTCTAAAAATGTGGCACTCAGGACTGGATTTATCAATACAGCTGTTAGGATTATGGATTTCAGTGTGCTGCCTTCCCTCCTGGCTACAGTGTGGTTTCACGGAAAATCTTCTCACTTCGTAGGCATCTTTTTCCTGTTGCAGAATTGGCATTTTTTTAAAAAGAAAGATAAACACAGGGGAAATGATGTAGAAAATATAATATAAACGTAAAGAAAAAAGATGATATTTACCACCACATCACTGCACGACACAACACTTGTGCACATTTGCAATAGGTTTACCTGCCCCAGCAGCTATTCGAAAGGACAGGAACACAGGCTGTGGCAAGTTAGGGAAAAATAGAAGTTACATGTTTGAATATACTTTTTTTTTTTTTTTTAAATAGTCAGTAGTAAATACAACAAAAACTCTATGACTGGAAACAAAATTTTGCAATAACTTTTTGAATTAATCTAATTACAGTATGCATAAGTAAACATAATCTCCTCACAGATTTCTGCTCCCACTGAAATCTAAGAGAAAATTTTCCACCAATTTCTGTAGGAAGAGGTTCAGGTCCCATACACATCTCCCTTTTGTCACAGTGTCGCACCACTGGTGATGAAGGGAACAAAAACTGCTATTTCTGAACCGGCTGTCCCAGAGCTTTTTGTTTACCGGGTAAGTTAGTAAATTGCTCTATTTTAAAACCTTGGATAATTCTGGACCAAATGCCTTAAGTGCACTTTTCCTTAGGAAACAATTCTCTGTCTCACAACCACTCTGACACTGGAATTAAAAAGGGGTATGTATTTGTGAGTTTGGATTTACGTGTACACATGCATCCATATATGTAACTACCCTCCATCCCTCTCTGAATTATCATTCAAGAGCCTCAGTGCTGTTTTTAGATAGGCTTTCAAAGGTTACCTCCTACTCCTCAATTGTTTTTTTTTTAAAGAAAGCAAATACTCTGTTTTGTTGTATTTCTAACTTAGGTTTCCATCTGATATCTTCAGCAGAGAAGACTGTTTTTAAAATTCAGGTATTTTTATTAATTTCAACAATTGCTATTTATGTAATTCTTTGTCAGTTTTCTTTATTCTTTTCATCATTTGCTTGAACATGGAACTGCCAATATGTTCTTTTTATGCTTTGATAGCATCTTTGGTAATTGAATGAAATTACTTCTGTTTTACTAGAACAGTTTTAAGAGCACAGATGGCTGCTCCTCTTCCCTTGCACCATGTTCGGCTTTCATTCTAGCGCCCATCATCTTGTTCTTTATTTGATTTCATACAGACAGCTATTCTGATAAACTGGCTTCAGCTGAATTCAACTTCGAAACATTTTCATAGTGTTACATTAAAAATAGGATAGAGATAGAGCTGACTTAAAATCAATAGAACCTAGTGCATACATTTTCTTTCCTAATAAAAAACTTAGATGATAAAATAATAAAATGTTTAATTTAATTACCTTGTGATCCCCCATGCAGACATTTGGCCCAATGTGGTCATATATTACTATCTTCTCATCATTTTCTGACTAGTTAAAAAAAACAACAAAACACAACAAAACACTAGTCAGTCCAAGAATTCTCCAGACTACAGACACAGAAAGAAATATTGGAAATATTGTGCAAATAGGTGAAACCAGATTTGAAATGAGGTGATATTAACACATCTTTGCTTCCTTTCTCAAGAGAAAGTCTGTGTAAAATGAACTTTTATGCCCAGTACCACTTGCAGTAATTTGTGCAGTTTGCCTGCATAAAAAACCCCCTGAGATCTCGACATCTCCTCCCTGCTGACAGGACCTTGGGAAATTTTCGGTGGCTAACACTGTGCTAGGTGAAATGAGTGACTTGTAGTTGCATTCCAGGCTTCTGCTGCAAAATGCAGCTAGCACAATTGGCCAATCCTTTTTTAAGAACAACACAATTTTTATTGAATTAGGTGGGATAAATGTTCTTGGAATTAAATGCAATCCATGTTGCTTTATAAGAGCATTTGATTTCATCATATAGGGGATTTTAAATGTTCAGAGAGATGAATGATTATTTTCAGGTTATGAGTGTAATCTTTGACTATTTCTCTGAGATAAATTTCTTCATCTGAAAAAAAGCGTTCACAGATTTAAAGAAAAGCAGCAAATGACGGATGACATTCCTCCAGTCTCCATTATGAATTGCTTTCATTTTGTTCCATGTTGAACTTTACCCTTATACACCGACTTCTTTAGCATTTGTAGCTTAATGAATAATAAAATGTACTCATCTTTCTGCCATTTGCAATAAATGTAATTTGGAGAATGCATTTTGATTCTCTAGTACAGTACTTCAGGAATAAATACAAATACATTGCCATACAAAGCAATTTCTTATTGTGCTAAACAATTCCTATAAGCTAATTAAATCTGTAATGTGCACACTCTCCAGTCTCTAGTACAATTGTAGATGTGTTATAAACTAGTTGGTGATACTAATTTATTTTGTATGAAACAGTCAAGACTTTCTCATCTGTAATCAGTCAAGTTTGACTGGGCAATAACTTTTTATAAACAGTAGCATTTAGGACTATAAAGTTAAAACTGAATTATCTTTAATGTAGTAAGGAAGCTTAAGGTCAGATTTACTTTACAGCACGGTTGTCTGCCAAAAATATAAAAACATAACCTTCTGCATTGTATGCATGAGCACTTTCCAATATTTCAAGATCATAATGCCACCAGCATCGGAAGTGGGGATACATTCATCAAAAGCGACTTGATAATTTACAAAGGCAGCATAAAATTGTGGATTTTCAACTGCATAATCTTTAGACAGATAAACAAATTACAGCAGTGCACAAGCAGAAACAATATACACTTGGCTGAGCATTCATTACTTCATGCGATCAAGCATCAGCGCAGCTCCCAAGCAGTGGGCAACCTTTGGTGGTTTAGGGCTCAGGAAGCATAAAATAACATGATGGTGAGGTAACCGACCATGGCATGATAGATGATGTTGCGTGAAAGCTGTTTACAGCCCCATGTCAGGACAATCTGTAATGCCTACTGTGTAGCTGAACACACTGTACAGTGGTAATCTGTGCACACTATCCTTTCTTTACCTGCGATTTAAATGCAGATTTACTACAATTTTTGTTTGAAATACAGAATTGCTTAGGCAGAAAAAGAAATACTTTATTTGCCTATAAGAAAAATTAATACAGCAAAATAATTACCTGTATAAGAATATTCGATAGTTGCAACTGAAAAAATTCTTTAAAAATTCATATACATTTATATTTTAAGGCTTTGTTACAGTGTAATCAGTTAATTAAAATTTGCTTTTACTTTCTTCAGAGTTCCTTTTAAAGCTTCCAAGTATAGGTCTCTGCAGTTGAGTGAATTCTCAGTCAAGGCCAACACTACATCTTGTGTACAACCACAGAAACCTGTGGTTGCCCTCTCCTCTATCAGTTCAGCATTCTTTTCTAATGACTATTTTTATTAGGTTTTATGGGTCAGAATCCCAGTTTGGCTTTGGGCTGGGTAGGCTAAGTCCTGTGTTGGTACAGACTCACTGAGTTAAAGCCCAGTCTGGCCTCATCAACACCTGTCACTTTGCATATGTGCTTCTGGAGATGACCCAAACGGCCTAATCACAATTTGCAAATACAAAGCCCCAGAGACAGAATCATGTGCACTTTTAAAGGTAAGCTTTGAACGATCCAACTGATGGGGTTTCTGTTACATGGAGACTGGGAATTGGGTAACTGACCTCACAGTTACAAACTTCTTCAGTGCTCTAACTTTGTTTTCCCTTGTTTAATTTTCTCCCCTTATATCCAAGTTATAGCCCTCTAGATAATCAGAAAGAATTCCTTTCTCTCTGTACTGTTTACACTCTTCAAGCTTTTGTGTACACTCCTATCTCCTTATTCATAGTTTAAAAAAAAAAAAACAAACTTCCCTCATTGGCCACTCTTTTAATGGCTTTAATCCTTTGTTCTTTAGGAATTTCATGGGTGCCAAGCACTATCAGTAATATTTTGGGTAAAGTCTCACGTTCTCACATGATATTTTGATATAAAAAAACCAAATAACACTGATTTTGACATTACTACTTAACTATAAAGCCTGTATTGCCCTTAGCCTTCACATTTTTTTTTACTAAATACTGCAGTACATGCATTGTCCAAAATTTTGGGTGAAATTTCAAGATGTCATGTAGACACTTTTTACACATTAAAATGTGTAAGGACGTGCACTGACTTGAAATTCTAGTAGCTGTGGAAAACATGTTTCCAGCCTTTCAGTGAGTTATATACTGCAAAACAAACAGTCTAATCATGAGATAAATAACCCCAATGAGAGAGAGAAAGAAGGTTATAAACTTCAGGAGAGCAAGTTTCAAGGGTGTAATTAATTTAAACAGGAAAAAAAAAGCCATGAAGCTATAGAACATTGATTTACTTGCAAAGATTATTTTCTGCAATTCAGTCCCACTAAACTGCATTAATTACATAGGAACACACAGACACATGACTTTGGGCAATTTTGGGTTTGGTAAGTCTGTTAGAGTCATACAGTCTGGTCAGCAAGACAACCTCACTGCAGCACACCCATTCGTGCACCCCGCCCACAGCCACTGCCAACAAGCCAGCTTAGAACAGAGAGAGTGGGAGATCTTGTATAACACACCCACTCCCTGTGTCATTTAACCTTGAATAGAGCATCACCAAGTAGCCCTAACCCTATGTATATACACTAAAATCCCAAGAGGAATTGTATGTTCTAAAAATGTTGCACAAGTGTATCTTTAAAGCCCTAATGGAATGTCTAAATTTAGGCACCTAATTGGTGTACCAAAGTTAGGAGCCTACCTGCTGCAGACTGTCCTCATTCAGAGGACAGTGACAGATTTGGCCTCTCTAGGACTTGACATATTCTTGAGAATATCTTAGGAAATCTACCACTCTGTTAACTCAGGTGCCTCCAGCTGTTGCTGTACAAGTTTTTCTTTCAATTGCATGACTCCTCAGCCAGCAGCCACTTGTACCCGCTTCTGTCTGCATGCCTGCTGAATCCTGCTACGGGCAATACTGCTGCTCATGTCACTGTAGGGTAGACTGGGCTGGGAGACTAACAGGCACATTTATAGGGGCTTTTTATTTTCTGTTACTCTCTTTAAAGCAAGCAGTTTCCCAGTGCTGTGCATCCCTGCACAGCACAGAAGTGACACAGAAGACAGTCAGTCAGCATTGGCAGCTCAGATACCAAAAGAAGTGCTTGTGAAAGGCTCGTCTTTTAGTCACTGTCAGCAGGTTTATGGGGACAAATCCCCCTTCTTGGGTGCAAAGCACTGGAGGCACATCCCTCTGCTTGCTACCATGGTGTGCTGTCTCCAGCCTGGTGAGTGTTTGCTACAGGCAAAGTCAAGGACAGTCTTTCAGCCCTACCTGCCTTTGGTGCAGATAAATGCAGCGTGGAGGCATCAGGAGACTGCAGGTCTGTACTTACTTTCAGAATGAGCTCCTTGGCCGAGTGGGACATCAGGATTCTGTCGCACCAGGCTGGACATCTCGTGTTCATGTACTGCTTTCCCTGGCTAGAGTCCTCACTGTACGGATAACTGCAAACAAATCCCAACCACAACCATCAATGACTCTTGGCAAAGTAGCCTGAAACCTCTGGCTCAAAGGGCCATACTACTTAAAACATTTAATTGTCAAAAAGCAGCTCTTCTAGACACTTATACTTGTTTATCTTTCTTTTCTCCTCCCCCTTTCCTTTTCATGTGCTCTTTCTCTATGTCTCTTCTCAGACCTACTGGTAGAGTTAACATGTTAAGACACACACAGTTTCAAAACTCTCACCTCCTACCTTGTGCTTTTGCATGTGAGAATGTTTGAAGACAGCAAACTGTTTATCTGTGTGGAAGTATGAAAATGAGTTCAACAACAACTTGAAAGTAGACAGTTGACTGTGACTATGGAAAATGTATAGGCAGAAGATAAAAAAGGAAACTTAGGGAAAAAACCAAATGTTCATCCTGTGGGATTTCTTTGCAGGATTCTCTCAAGGAGAGCTATCCAGGAACAATTTAACAGAGAAACAGAGTTCAGAGTGCTGGGATCACTGCAGCTGTACACAAACCTCTCCTGTATGGATTCTTTAAGGGTGACAGAAAGGAAAACAGGACAACAGAGCAGGCTTTGCAGGGCATTTCTTCAGACCTAAGGAATCAGGAATGTGCTTTAAAGAAAGTGATGCTGACTACATAAGATCATGTATCTTTCTATGAAATTGTGTTAAGAAAAAGCATATTGTTTTGTGAAGACATCTTGAATAGAAGCAGATTAAATGGTAGTTACACTCTGGGGCCATCATAAACATGCTATGACATCTTCAGTACCTCTAACTAGAGGTAACACACCTGTTTGAGCCCAAGGGTTGAAATCACCTGAAGCACCTGAAGGGCAACCTCTGGCTCAACCTCAACAGGCTGAGGCCAAAGTTTTTCTTGTCTCATCCCAATGTTCTCACCAGTTTAGTAAGACAGAATTTTGCATTTGGTGACGACTCATCACACTGTAAAGCCCACTGTTTTCTTACACTGTTTCCAAAATGGTACGTGAGAGTAGCTAAGAAGGGGCTTTGGAGAAATCCAGAGGGTTTGTGACAGGCTCAATTTCTTGAATATTGGGCCTGAACGAATTGAAGTCTGCCCTTGATAAAACTCTTAAAACCCCTGAACACCTACTTATGTATGTGTGAGTGTATTTGAAATGACATTTGCATATTATTCTGCTCCTCACTGAATTCATAAAGGAAATACTGAGGTTTTTCTGATATGGGTGTTAAAATAACATTTCTGGTATTGTAAAAAAAGGGTCTGCATGCTTGAAGAGAAACTTATGTACCATCCTGCTTGGTGTGATACTCTGAAACAGAGACATACAGCTCTCTACCAAATGGTTTTACAAGCTACACTGCCATTAAAAAGATTAGCCATGGCAAACATCCAAGAAAAGCGTACTGAATGTATTGGAACAAACCAGTGATCTCAGTACGTTTTCCACCTCATCAAACCTAACAAGACTCATTTTCAAAACATATTATGAGAATTCAATTTGCTGCTTCACTGACATACAGAAGTACAGCTTATTTCTGAGTGTCTGTGAAATATTTTTATGATGTAATACTATATTGGAAGTAGAAGCTCTTTGTCTGCAACTTAAAGGTTGACTTTTCGGCATAACCTCTTACTTACTCCAGAATCCCACATAACTGAAGCTACTTTTTATGACATAAAGGTATAAGAATCAATCACATTTCATATAATCTTTTACGGCATTAACTGTATGGCTTTTGAAATATGATGTTCTGTACCTGGAATGATTGGTTACTGCTATGTGTTAGAGCATTTAATCCTAGAGCCTATATTCTATGAAATGGTATTTATCAATTTGCTTTATTTATCTTAACGTTCTTGTAGGGTGAAAACTTCTGCCAATTTTTCAAGGTCTTTAGCAATGATCACCCAGTCAAAAAGTTACTGTAGTTTACAAGTATCTTTGGCAAATCAGATTTCTAATGACTGGGACAGAGATGAAAATAAACACTGTGAAAGTTATCCAGACGAAATGACCTGTAGGTAATAATTTAATACAATAAAGCTAGGCAAACTCTTCTTTTTATAATAATAATTTTATAATCCTTCCTTCCAGCCAGAAGCATGCCGTGTTCTATCTGGCTGCGCTCTAATGAATAAGGCTTCTCCCTCATCTCTCCATCCCCTTGGGCGTGTGCAAGTCTCACTCTCAGCGAAACACTGACATAATAAAAAATCCCTAACAAGATACATACCCACAAAATTGGTAAAACTATTTGCTCTCCTCCTTCATGCTCTAAAGGGGTCACAAACACTTTGGAATAAGCAGAATTTTTTTTGTAGATGAGCTCAAATAGTGGTCATAGCTAAATACGACTCAAAATTTCCACAAGGGATTCTTTTTTTTTGTGACTTTCTGGGTTGTAGGGACAGGATATTTTAGTTTATTACATGCCACTGATCTTAAACAGATTTTTGCAAATAAAAGCTGTCTTAGAGATTTCTGGAATATAACTGTCACTGAAGAAATTTTTGTGAAACATGTTGCTGAATATATATTATTCCAGAACAAAACTTTTCAAATAACATACACCCCAGAAGTTGTCTCCATCATCCTGTTCCATAGCTAAGTGAATAGTGGCATGAAAATAGTATGACAGCTTCCAGAAATGAATTATCTGCATGTGAACTCTGAGGCTTTTGCTTGTTTGGAGTGTTTTTAATGGTCTTGTCCTCAAAGGATACGCTGATGTCTTTTATGATGTTACTTCCTTTGGATGCCTTTCCACCAGCTGATGCGATTTAAACCCAGTCAAGAGTAGCAATGGAAGGAGGAGCCAGACAGATGCACAGGCATTTCAGGAAGGCTGATGATTCTGCTGCAGCCGTAACTGCAACATCTTTCTGAATCAAAGACTCGGGGAAAACATCCAAAGCCTCAGAACTGCAAGCCGATCCAGCACTTGGTTTCAGACTCAGACACTGACTCTGTCCCCAGGAGGTCCCAGGAGGCAGCCCCTGCGTGCTCCTGGCCAGCACACGTCTCCCGAGGCCAGGGCGCTGCAGAGCACCCAGAGGGTCACTGATGGCACAGCGTGTGCTTCCCGAGAACCGGGACATGAAGCAACAACACTCGTTCTGCTGCATGGGAGCCACTGCCCAGACGGCACAGACTCATGATGGGACTGAGGAAACTGGAAAATATTTCGACTTGCTTCAGTGGATAACCAAGATATGAGTGTGCTGATGCACGCTTCTATTTGACTCTTCACTTTTTATTCTTTCTAAGCTGGTTTCATGATTTCCCTTCTCTTTTCCTTCCTTTCAACCCCGCTTCTTGATTGCTTTTTCGCCATCAGGCATAAATAGTCCATTAAAAATTACCGTAAATTTAAGGTTGCGTGCATGCAAAAAGCAGAACTATTCTTGTAATACCCATCTTCCAAAAGACACTAGGAATAAGACTGTCTATGATCAACGGCATTAAATTAGATTTGTTTTGCTGACATCTCCAGCCTCTTTTAACACATTCACTCCAGACAAGTAAGGACCTCGCAGTTCTTAATGCAAAAACTTAGTAATTTTAGTCAACAGATCTTCTGATTTATGAATTGTAGAAATAATTACAGATTTGATAAAAACAACTGCAGGTCTGATAAAAATAAATTTAAGAACTCTATACCAAATAATCAAAAGTTAAAAATTCCAGTATCAGTCTCCCAGAGGGGAAGTATTGTGCTATCCTTCTGTACTACCAACATTAGTCTTGACCACCAGGACGATGACTGTGGCTGAGAAAAAGGGAAAACCAGCTCTCCCTGTCCCATGATTAGACAGGAAAGAATGTATTATTTTTTTCTTTCAGGAGCATTCTGTCTCAATCACAATCTACTTTCTGTAATGTACAGAATACAGTGATCTTGAGAATGAATAGCGGTGCTCACGTAAAAATGATGACATAATAGATAAAGGCCTCTAGGTACCTTTATAAATGATAAATAGATATAATGCTAACACATACAGTTGTTACAGGTAAGAGAAGGCTGCACACACTTCCTTAGTATTCTGGGTGGTTACAGACTTTTTTACACTCACTAGATTACATCTATTTAAAAATACAATGGGGAAATGGGTAATTCCATCTGGAACAAATTTTATGCTGGATTTAAAACAATGGCGAAGTTGGAATTTAGGACCTTAACCACTCATGTTTGCAGAAGAATTAATAGCTAAACGAGACTGTTGTTCTCTGTGTACACCAGCCAGCAGAATTATACAAAATACACTTTGACTGTGCATGCCCCTGGATGATGGACAGAAAGGCAATTCTGAAGCTGGAGCATCCATGTGAAAAGCTTGTACAAATTATCTCCAGTTGTTTAGGATTTACTTTTCCTCAAGATGCTGCTTCTAGCTGCTTTTCCACCTTATTTCACAAACTTTTGTTTCAGTTACACTTATTCAATCGGGATTACTGTCAGGTGGGTTTTCTAAATAAAACTTCCAGCAACATCATTAATATAATGCCCAATATTGTTGAAATTTAACCAAACACTTTGATGAATTGCTAATCTACTCCGTTAATAAGGAGCAGGCCGTCCAATGAACTACTGTTGTCACAGCCAATAAGGATGAGAACTACTTGGCAATTGTTTGGGGAAAATAAACCATTAAGAGGGTCAGTAATATCAGAGCACTACGACTGCTGACAGGTATTGTCAGAGATGATTAGACACCTTTACAAAAATGCTTACTGCAGGGTGAAAAGTCTTCCGACATTGTAAACCATCCTGTCAGCAGTGCTTTAACTCAAAACACAAGCCAACAATGCTGTGTATATAAATGTCTCCCTGACTGGCATTTCCAGCTAGGAAAAATGCTCCTAATGAACTCTTCTCTTCTGTAAGAATGGGCAAAATCTGTTAGTGAGATGGGTGAAATGTACTTTCTAACAGGAAACAATTAATTCCCTCTGGAGAGCTCTTACCTCTGTCTCAGGCAGTTTACTCCCAGGTCGCTCGGCGCAGAGCACGCGGGACATGCCCTGCTGCTGGAAACACTCCGGCGCTGCTCTGGGGACTCTGCCTTCTACACACAACACACTTCCAGTGGTGCTGCAGGAAGTGCAGCAGCACCCACTAGGCAACAGTGGGGAAAATTCAGCTATTTGATCTTTTTTAGTACAGTAAAGGTCATTCTGAACAACTGTGCATCCTACATCTAGGTTCAAATGCAGATGATTTAGCAAACTCTATCATGTTTCAGGGAGTAGAAATGCGTCCTGTTCAAAAATTCTTTGGGCTCATCTGTCAATTGTCCCCACACTTTATATCACCTATTTTTTGTCTAATACAAAATATTTGAGATGGGAGAGAACTATAAAGCATCAACGAAAACTGAGCTCTGTACGGGAAGAGCTGAGATACAGTTTTGATTTGGTCCATTTTATTTTTGAACTTAGGTAGCAGTACTAACATTTACTAAACCTTTTCCCACTTTTAGGTCTTTCTATTTACATATCACATGGACAGAGAACTTCCAAAGGGGAAAAATACCAACCATTCTTCATCAGAAAATTATTTACTATTTTCACGTTTCCTGAGAAAATGTTGGATCAATTTACCTTCAGCTCTGACACACTCTCAGACTGTCTAAGATATTTTTACCTGAAAAAAGGATGGTGAACATAGACTGCCAGTGCAACCTTTGGGTGCTCCAAAAGTTTTAAGGCCAAAGATATAAATTAAAATATTTGGTATTTTTAATTTACAATCAGCATTAGTGTGAGCTGGTACACAAGCGTGATTTCAACAAAATGCCATTCAACCAAAACGTGACATCTAATTTTTGTCAGCTACCAGACAAGAAGTAAGTTTCTTCCTCAAAACAGAATTGCCATTCCCTGAACCTGAAAGGAAGAGTTGGATTCCCTAGAACTCTTCCTAACAAATGACCCCACATAATTCATCTTCATATGCTCATCTGAGGCAGCAGATCTAAGCTAAGCAGTGAGACACATTGCTGTCTGTATTAGATTATCTGCTTCATATGTACCAAAACACTAATAAGCCTTGGTGATGCTCTGTGAGCCAACTGCCCACAAAACGTGTCTCACTTCAGCCAAATCAGGAGGGCAAACAGAGACCTGCAAACATAGAAGCTACAGAGCAATGTGTTAAACAGCTGCTACTTGCACAGGCTACACTAACACCATGGTGATCCTACCAACAATCAGAGTCAAAGGTGACAATGGGAAGGGGGGGTCACAGTAGCAAAGGGCGGGATGGGTAAACAGGACTCTGACTCTGGGCACAACACAAAGCAGGAGGGTTAACGACATCGTATTTTTATCAGAATTGTTTTTATGGATTTATGCTGGGCATATTGCTTTCTGGCTTAACGCTCTTCTTTGGGAAATATTGGTCTGTAATACACTTCAGAGTGAGCATTCCTGTATCATCAATGTTGCTCCGGCCCTTTTCTAGTTAAAAAAACCCCCAAAACCCAGAGCCCCTTTCTTTTTTCAGAGAGCATAAAGTAACCCTTCACTTTCTGTGAAGAACATTCACCCAGAATGCTCTCCATAGTGAAAATCTCCCCTTGCTGCTATGGCCAAACCCTGGTGAATGAGAAGGACATGTGCTGGCATTTGCTCAGTCCTGCCGGTGCCAGAACCTTCCCAGGAACAGAGGCTGACACACAGCTGATGGCAACTGAACGCTGTGCTCTGCTGTTTGAACCCAGAGTCGTGGGGAGGCCCAGCTAACAAAATAGGATTATTTGGCAATACTAAAATGGATTATTTGGCAATACCAGTGCCTCAGCAAGTGAACACTGAGTGATGCACTCTATTGCTTTAATAACAGTAATGTTGTACTCCACTCAATGTATGCAATACTGTTACTATCACAAGTGGATAAATGGAATTATGAATAATGTTGGCTTGTTGGGAAGGACCCAGTGCTGGCTTGTTGCGCCAGAACAGCCTGATGTTACTGTATATGACTATGATTGAGCTCGATGTCTTTTCTGGGAATGTATTTGCCTGTACTTCTTAAAAACACATTACTTTGGGACTAAAATTTACAAAGTCGCATACTGGAAAAAAATGACCGGGAAAATGAGGCAAGAAGTGGATCAGGGTTCAGGCTCCAAACTACTGGGTTTTTCAGCAGTACCAGGCTGGAATACAACGGACAGCCTGGCTGGCAGCAAAGACCATAAGCTCTTAAGAATACGCTTTATTTTCTGCTTGCAGCATGGTCTGTAGTCCTTACCTTACAGATGGTGTAGAGTAATTCTCAGCCTTTGAAACTTTTTTACTTCATTGGTTGTCCTTTCATTTTTCCTTTGCCACAATTCCATAAACCAAAGAGAACTGCTTACTTGGGTAATGCTCTCCAGCTCCTTACAAATTAAAGAAACACCCTATTTCAATTTGCAAAGTGAGAATTGGTGAGAGAGGCACTGATTTAATATGAGGAGAAAAATTGAGGTAAAATCTGTCTGAAAAACCACTGTAATGATTAAATTTGAGGAAACAACAGCCGTCTCTCTGCTTCCAGCTGGGAAGTTGTTTCTGTGCTCCAGCCTTAGTGCTGGAAGCACCCAGACGACTGTATCATGTCATGTGGGAATTTGTTCCTTGGGGGCTGAAAGACCCATCAGTGATTTCAGGTACCTCACTAATATCTGGAAGGTGCTTTATGGCAAATGACTCTGAAGTACTTCTGTTCAGTGGAAAATATGACTTAATTGGCAAAAAACCCCCCTCATGTTATGAAAGTAACTGATGAAGCAAGCATAAAAATAATCTAGGGCTTTTTAATCTATTTGAGTGCCTAACTCTCCCTTCTGTGAGACAACAGGACCCAGCAGTGTTACTGAGATGATGTTCTAGGAAATGAGAATCCTGTTCACTTCAGGAGTACTGCCCTGCCCTGGCAGCAGGCAGTCTGTACGGTGTGAGAACATGCAGGGAGACAGTGAGAACACTGCAAAGGAAGGGCAGCCTGCTGACACCTAAACCATCATCTTGTCCTTCCATTTCACATGCAAGGGGGACCTTGGGGGTCTGTGCAATGGCATCCAGAGGCTCTGCTCTGAATGGTCTCTGCAGGAAAGAACGAACAAAGGAGTGCTCTGGGCATTGCTTCATGCAAAGTAGGCTGCCTCACTGCAAACCAGACCAGAAAAATCTATGTGCCGCTGTGCAGCCTTCTAGAATAGAGAAGGGTTATGGGTCAAAATACAAGGTAGAGAAAAAATATTTTATATACTAAACAAGATTCTTACAAAATAATGAACCAGTGCTAGTGAGAATTCCAAAGGAGAAACACTCTGCCGAGAGTAAGAGATTCAACCCATCTCCTGGTGAGAGGCATCAAAGCCAAACACTGCCAGTGCAGAGGGTCTGCTTGAGACAAATATCACATAAAGGGTATCTAAGACACAAACATATGTCCAACCAGTAAATTACATGACAGCCTAATTCAGCAACAAACAAGAATAGGTCACTTTAAGAGAATGATTAATACATGAGATTGTTGAGCATGCAATCTTATCTGAGAGCAAACCTTGTATGTGGGCGTGAACTCTTGCTTAAGTCAGCTCCTATCTTTGCTATACAACAGCTACAAGAATAATTATAATAATTAATGGAGAGCAGTGATAAAGGTAACAATTGCCCACCTGTATATTGACAGACCACAATGTCGTTACTTCTTTTTTTCACACCTCCTGCGTTTTGCAGTGATTGTTGACTACCATGAAGTCATTTGCAGCCTCACACTGGGCTGTTTGCTCATGGCCAGACTGTTCAGTGTGTGAGTGACAGAGCTTACAGAGCTTAAAGTTCTAAATTGTATTTAGTCTCCAGTGGCTTGGGTTGCTATGGGCTACATTAGATCACAAAGGGTAATGAGATGAAAACATGAATATTCACTATATAAAATAAAAGGCCCCAAAATATAGGAGTACAGGAGTGGGTGAATAATGTCTGAAAAATAGTCTGTTGGAAAGATTGTTTACAGGCTGCCTAAGATAGCAGACCTGCCACACAGCCCGTGGTTTCTTGTTAAGCTGTGGCTCCCCTATCAGGCTGCCCTTGCCTTTGGCATACCTCAGCAGGATGGAGGAAGGGTTTGCAAGGCAAGGGTGGGCTCTGGACAGGGTCAGAGGAATGCCTGGCCCAGGCTGTCCTCCTGCTGCTGCCCCAAAGCCTCCAGGGACCCACAGGAGACTACACTGGGAGCCCCTGTGGACAAGGCATCAGCACATCTGGGTCCAGAGCAGGTGGGCTAGGACTCTTCCCCAGAAGTTCATTCACTGCATCCCTGGCATGCTCCTCTGGGCATGGGCATACAGGGTGGTGAGGTGCTATGCTTTAGTCACGTACATTAAAGAATTCAGGAAATTGAAATAAATAAAGGAACTCGGAATTAAAGAGTAATTTAGAAAAACAGAGAGGAGATAACTGACAGGCCTGCAGATGCTGTCAGTGCTATAGAATCACAGAATCAAGGAATGGTTTGGGTTGGAGGTGCCCTTAGTCAGTCCAGGCTTTATTCTGGATGGTTCTAAGGGGTGACTACCCAAGTACCCCTCCCTCTGCACCACAGCACAATGGTCACCCATGGCAGGAGGCAGAATTCACAACAGATCAAGCAGACACATCATCTTAAACAAAATGACAGTATTGCACTGGAGAAGAACAATAGATTAGTTTTGAGTTCCCTAAGTACACGTTATTTTTAGAGGTAGCTGGAGAGAGCTCAGAAGTGGCTCTCCAAATCCTTCCCACATTCAAAGTTAACTAAAAAGTCCTGAAGCGAATGTGCACTAACAAAGCCTGTCAAGACCTTGTGGAAACGCCTTTGAATATGCAGTAACATTAATTTGCCGTGCTGCCTTAATACCATTCCATTTACAGATACAAATTCAATTCATAACTACGCATCTCACAGAAATATTATATAAATGGCTATTATTTATGCCTACTAAAAATAATGCATTATTGAAAGTATTAATGTATTTCTGTTAAATCCAACAAATGCCTATTTGCATATTGTTTAGTTGTTTGAGAACCAAAATGGCAGTTTTGAAAATCCTCATTCACCTACCATCTCATCACCCTTGCCAAGGCTCTAGTCTCCAGTCCTAGAGCTGTTACTCAAATTTTATCCTGTGAACCGCAGAAGGAACTCTGAGAGCAGAGCTCAGCTCCCTCCTCCTAATAGAGGTGGGTGGCTGGCCACAGACTGACAGCATCCTCTACTACAAAAACTTGTCCTTTTGACCTCATGCCTGCTGCACTCAGAAGGAGTAACCCAAGTAACCCTATATGCTATAGGGGCAGGAAAAACCCCCTGCAACAGCCTTGCAAGGTGCTCTTCTGTGATTCTGCTGTGAACCAACAGCAAGCATGTGTTTTAATCCTTGTTTTGAAGCCTCTCTTGTCAAGTTTCAATACACAATAAATGCAGTGGTCATTACAAACTTGAAAAGTCTTGAAAAATAGCTTTTCTACATATAGAATTGAGCATCCTGGCTTTTAGTGATTTAAGCCAGGTCTACAAGGTTGCATTAATTCAGTTACAGTGTTATGTGCAGCTTTCCCCAATGGATAGCCATCATAACACACCTCCCTGCAGAGGCTTTAAATGAGGTGTGTTCTCACTCAGAGCACCACACAGCACGGAAGATTTGCAGTAACTTGTTATGGAGGCAGGTTTCTTCAAAACACCCAATGCTGAGAAGAGCTGTTCAGAGATATTCATGCTTCCTCAATGGCTGTCTAGACTTGGAAAATACAGTAACGCAGGAAAAGAGGCCCCAGGTACTTAAATTACTCTACAGAATTATTCGTCTAATTGTTTAGAGACAAGCAAGCATTCAGTAGTTTACAAAAAATATTGTGAAGTAATCTTGACTCAGTACAGAATGTCCACTCTCTACAGAATTAAAACTTTTGATACTTCCTACATCAAAATTTTGCTTTTAGGAACCATTAGCACAGGGACTAGAAAGAAAATACGAAAAGGTTTATATAACATTCAGTTTATAAAAGCTGGTATTAAAACGTAATATAGTAGCTAGGAATATGCACAGACCTATTTTGTTTTGCCAAAACCTGTGCATATTGATTTCTGAGAGGTTTTCCCTGACATATGATAAGAGTTAAATGCTCACCCTGGTTGCCTGATGTAGTAGTTTATAATCATCTGAGAAGAGTAAGCAACAAAATGCAGGAAAGCACACAGCACACTGCACACGGATTTTGAAGAGCAAAATGAAACTGATAGCTATAAATACTGTGAAGAACAAAACTCCATTAAGATATTCCAGCACATCATTTCATTATGGAATTTTATCATTAGAAAATTCCTCCAGAAGTCAACATTTCTATCACTACATATATTGAAATGCTACCTCAGTGTCATGAAAAACTGGTAATGAGAAGGGCTGACAGCATCAGAATTTTAGGTCCCTAAATAAATAGGTAAGAAGAATCTTGAGCTTTTTAAACGAGAGTTTGCATTTACTTCATTTTTCTCCCTTTTATTATTTTCCCTAAATCCCAGACATCAAGAGTGGTATCTCTTCCCTATCACTCCTGTACAGACAAACAGAGCGTCAGTTTCCCAAACATTTATGAATATAAGAGTTTTTTATCAATGCATTAAGGCAATTTAGCAGTTCCTTAGTATAGTGACTTCCTTTAAAAAAATTCTTATCAGTATAAAAATACATGCCTACATGACTATCATGGTTTCACTTGAAATTAAGAAAATGGACAGAGAAATCAGTTGTAAAATATGCAGAAATATTAATATAAAATGAAACAGAAACATACAAAAATGTTCTCTCCTTTCAGATTAGTAAAAGAGAAGAAATATTTCCATTATTTCAAACAAAAACTGGGTGTATGCAAGAATCAGATTTGACTATTTTTGCAGTCTGTACTCAGCAGTACTTAAGCACTTTGAAGTCACCAAAACTTCCGAATCTTAACAGCAACATGTTTACTCTCATTTCTTGTAATTACAGACTCAAATCTAAAAATAAATTCTGAAATACTTGTACAGCCACAACTGAGAAAAATACAATTAGAGATTAAAAATTCTCCAGCCTATGAAGAAGTTCTCGCAGGAGCACGTCATAGAGTTGCTCACATCAGCCCAAATGGAGACGTCATGTGAGCATCAGGACAGAGTTCAGCACCCGTGGGGCTTGAGGAAAATGCTGCTCAGGCCCAAGCAGAACTCCACAGTTTCCCTCCAAAAAGGTGTTCTCTCTCCTACACTCACCATATGCTGGCTGCCATGAGACACTGTTTCCTTACTGTAATCAGGACTTTGCTCATTTTGATCGCACAAACCCAGCATTTCTCACTGGGCACGCAGCCCCTTGTGAACAAGGGGCTCTGGCTGGCCAGGGCAGGACTGGAACTCGGCAGGACTGGTGCCACTCAGGGCACCAAGGAAAAACAGCGTCTGTTACAGGGCAGCCTGTTTCCACCCGAGAAACTGGATCATGGTGTGAAAACAAACCCAGAAAACTGACGGGGGGAAATTTTAACTCCACTGAAGTTAACCACAAAAATATCACTGACTCAAAGAACCAAAGCTTTTAACTTCAGGCCAACTGTGGTAGTGTATGAGTAAGTTCTCATGATAAAGTCCAGAGAAAAAGCAGCTTAGGCTGATAAAAAAAAGAATTTTTAAGTAACTTAGTCTGCTGTGACTCAAAGGGCTGTGACCTTTTCCATCTATCTCAAAAATACACTGAATTTCCAGCATGCTTTTTGGGGGAAAAAGTTAAAAAGTAAGACAGAATTGCAACTGTCCTACTGATTTGTAGAACCCTGTGTGCAAGTCAATCAATTAATTGTAAGCAGAAATAATGAAGCAAATGAAAGAAAGAGAAAATTGTCCTAACTGCCATTTCCTCTTCTGACAGCTGTGAAAGGCAATACTAGATGTGTTCAGTACCATTTTAACCAAGATACTGTCTGCATGCCATGATGTAAGTCCAGAACACCAAGCATCAAAAATACCAAGGATCAAGGAAGTAGAGAGTGATTCATAGACCAGATCACAAAAGACAAAATGGACCATAATTAAAATAGCATAAATTAAAATAGTATAAATCAAATTCTGAAATACTGCTTCAAGGCTGTCATCACAATTACTTACAATTTCCTCTTAAATTCCAGTGCTTGCTAACTAAGCCCCTAGGCCTGATACAAAAGTGGCCGGAGCTTTCTCTGTCCCTCCTTTCAGGGACAAAGCCTTTGTTTGATGCATTTGCAGAACAAATGGATGCACTGCCCACTTTCCAGCTAAGAATAAAAAGAAGCTTAAGAAAGTGGTTTTTAAATTTATGGGATTGATTGTATCCTTCTTTAGTTAAAAATACAAAATCTAGTGTATTTACATACAGTGTATAAAAGCAGCTAAAACATCGTAAGATACAGAAAAGAAAAAAAACAGAAAAATGGAGGAAGAACTACTAGAAGTAAAAGCAAGACATTTAGGCCATGTATTTTATTTCTTCCTTGTATGAGTGAAAAGGCTCCAAGTTAAAAAGACGTCCTACATTAAAACCGTCACTGTTTGCCTACTTATAATACCCGGTTTTGCAGTTAATAGGACATTGTGGTCACTATTTCAATAAAAAGAAAAATAAATAATATTATTTTTTCTGGGAAAATCAATGCGCTTGTTTCATGAACAGAACTAGCATATGAACCTGCAGTAACTCTTACAACTGACAACCTAGCTCTGCAGTACCTCACTCCCACAGGACTTCCTGAGCCTGTGGCCATGCAAGGACCATGGGATGGGCAGTGGGATGCTCTTGCCTCATGACACAGAAAACAAGGAGGGATGGGTGAAAAAAACATCCTAATGCAAAATCAGTTTGCTCTCTGTATATGCATGAGTTTAGCTTGTTGTTTTTATGTATTGTATTTTTTGCAATATTATCATATTCAATTTTCATATTTTGTCAATATTGTCTGTGTAAGTTTGAAGAAATTTTGCGTTAAGTAAACTCAGTGTTAGCATCCCTTTCATGTCATCTTTCAGTATATAAACATTTTTGACCATTTATTATTATTACTATTACCTAGTTGTTAAGAAGGAAGCCAAGTGAGCAGAACTAAGACATACTGAGCCTACTCACACCTAACTTCTGATCTCTGCTTGAGGGGAGTACGACACCAAACTACACTTCCAGAGTGGTCTGAAGAATCTGGAAGCTATTCATGGAACAACGTATTTTTGACAAGCCTTGATCTGGCTGAAGTCACAAGTGTTGAAGAAGTCAAGTAGGAGAGTATATGTGGTATAAAAATCGTATCACTTCCCCTCACCTTCACTTACCCTGACCAGGTACACGACGAGTGAGACACACTCGGAGATGTACACACTGCTGGTCTACTGTTATCATACTGAATCAATAAGGACAGTTTAGAGCAGTAGTAACCTCTCTGTGCATATTTCCACTGTCCCAGGGGATCAATACAAACCAGTATCGCAGATGGCTGGTGAGAAGTAATGAGATTAAGATCACGAAAAGCCAAGCTTTCCAAATTTTTCCTTAGTGTATGCCAAAACATCACACTTTTCTATCCGTCTATGAAGCATAAAAGAGCAGTATTTAAAAATATTATATCTATTAAAAAAAGTATATGAAAAGCATAATTTTATATTTTTTTTCTACTATTTCTTGAACTTTTTCTTTGTGAATGCAGTATTTCTGTCCATTGAAAGTAACTGTGAAGTTTGACTTCCTCACTCTTGAAAAGGGACCATACATGTATCAAATGGCACCAAATTTTCCACAGATTTCTCCTGAACAGGACCGCCATTTGCAAAAAGCTTGGTTTTGTATGATAGCAGTACTATTTATTTATGGCTAAAATTCACCTCATGGATACAGCTGACTAAAACCAAGCATGTGTCTTAAGCCAGCCAAGTTACTCTAACAGTCTTTAGTAGTTATATGATGTTTACTGAAACTGAAAAAGCAGAACCTAAGTTCCTGCCCTCTTTCTTGATACCCTTCTTGGATTTCCCTGAGCGATGGCAGCAGGCTCTGCACCCCAGCTGACTGCACTCCTGCCAAGTGTCACTGCTCGCAGTCATCAAACAGCTTGAGGCAAAGAGAGTCTTCATGGATGCAATAATGTGATTTAACAGGAGATCTGGGCCCAGTGCTTTAAAGTCCTTACACATCTCTGAGCACACAATCCTGCCAGGTCTGTTTTAAGAGCAGCTATAAAAGACAGGATCAGCGGAACCTGAATGATGAGCTACGGAGCACTACTGGCATGTGGTTTATGTAGTGATGGAGGGGATGTGGGGAGAATACACAATCATGAAAGGAACACAGATCATTATAATTTCTGCAATAAATATGGGAACATTCACATTTTACCTACAGTGCAACTAACAATTATGTTGTAGCTAGTTAAATAAATGGATTATATATGAATCTTACCTGGGAGGAAATGAGATGTCCAGTTCGTACAATCTGTCTTTAAAGACTGACAGCTCTCTGTCAAATTCTAAAAGCTATAAAAGATAGAAATAAATATATTCACTCTTTCATGTTGAATTGCAGCAATTAAAAATACTACATTATACCAAAGGAAATAAAAAGAGACTATGATCACACAGCATGAGGTATAGCCTTAATAGAATAGTTTCTATAACACAGTGCAAAACAGTCTGGACTATTTTGATACATAAAACAGTGCCTTGAGAAAAGTGTTCAAACCATTCCTTTTCCTCAGTGCAACACGTAACACTGGCTCTTCACAGCACTGACCTGTAAGTGCACTTGTACTGCAAGAAGGCTACATTTCTTGAAATTTCATTAGCAATCTCCTCAGAGATAAACCAGACTAGTGTTTAAAAAGTACAGCAAATGGATATGTTAATCAGCCCATGAGAATGCCAGTGAAATGTATCGTATTACTCTGTATTATCTTTAGTGCAGATAAGCAGGTAAAATAATCACAAGAATGCGCACATCACTCTTCCCAAGCAAAGACAAGCGGTGCTCCTGTACACCTATTCTGGGTGGTGCATGGCAGATAGCAGACAGAGGGATAGTGACAGCAGGTAAAGGGTGTTCCCAGGCAGCAGCCAAGACAGAGTGCCAGAAGCAGGTGTTTAATAGAGATGTTCATAAGTCTACATTTAATGTCCTGTACAAATATTAGTCCTAGCCACATTTGTTTTCCTCCAGACCTCTACAGAGAGAATAAATATCCATGGTCTTTGTTCATAAACACGAACTCTCTCATAACAACTCAGTGATAATTTTCCCCATTAAACCAGTAACTGTTCTGATGGACACAAATGATCTTACTCCAGAAACCGGCTGGGGTGCAGCCCGATGTTCCAGGGAACTGGCAAGCTAAAGACAAAAGCTGATCATCTGCACGCTGCTGGCTCTGGCTCTGAGGGCAACTTTCTGTTCTGACAAGCGTCCCGGCACTGTCCCGTGCCACGGTGCTGTGTTTGCCCACTGTTCATTAATCATGTCCCATCTCACAGCTGTGCTGATACCATTGTATGAACGGCAGAGGTTCCCAAAGAAATTAGATTGTGTCCCCCTTTCCCCTCTGTCACCTCATAAATCATTCCTGAAATGTGCAATTAGCAGCTACTTGTACACATTAATTATCTGTGTGAAAAGCAGCTACCTGAACCACCTGCACTGTTGATTAGCTCCCTCTCCACGGCTCACCCAGCTCTCTCCAGCCTCTCCTTGCCATGCTGCCATATGTAGGTACCTTTACATGAAGATGCCAGGTGATGGGCAGCTTTCCCTACTTCAGCGCATCCAACACCAAACTCTGTCTGAAAAAGATTCTGCAACACCAATAACTGTGGACAATTTGTACACGTTTTAACATCTGATTGAAAGCCTGAGAATTCAATATGTTTGCATAAAAATTCAGAAATATCTGTGTGGAAACTTACAGTATGACTCTAATAATATACTCAATCCTAAAAATGTTGGGCTGGTCCAGCCACTCAGTAGCCTATCTGAAGCAATCTCAATGTACTTGAAGAATAAATGGATGTGACTATCACCAGGAATGTTTCCAGACTGTGATCCTGTATTTCAGTAAGCATGGACAGACGGGTAGCCACAAAACATACACGCTGGCTATGAAAACAAATGTTACCATTCCTTTCCTGCTCCACACATCTCCACCTTAAATGTACCAACTGCCCAACTTGAATCCGGGATAGGAAAACAAGTTGCCATCCACAGTTAAGACTATTAATTGAAATGTATGGCTATTAACGTGGTACAAATACATGTTTCCTACTGTTCCAAGTAAACAGCTCAGAGTAGGGAAGGGGAGGCGCCAGGAGAAAAGGCTGTTTCTGAAGTGTTAAACTGCAGGAACTGAATGAAAGAACAATGCTCCACAGAACACAATGGTATAAATTACTCATGGGCATCCCGAGGGCTGGAGAAATTCAACAGATGCATTGTCCTCTCACACCAATTCACACATTCAAAATTTTATACATTCAGGTTGTTCTCGGTATGACGATATTTGCGAACTTAGTGGGGCCTGGGGTTTAGAAGACTGAGCATTTCAATGCGCATTATTATCCACAGAAGTTTCTGCTGTGTTTATTTGCTGCAGTTGTGTACGTAGCTGTGTCTGTGCTATGCAGATGAGCTGCTGACACTGGTCACAGATAACAGAAACAAGACAGCCTTGTGTACTGTGCTGCCAGTTTCCCGAGTTTCCCCAGGTAAAGAGAGAGCTTCAACCTGAAATGACACAGCCAAAGCCCAACTAGGTGCCTGGAAGCATTGAGGGATTGCCTGTGGTGGAGAATTCATCCTGCCATGTAAAACAGCCAAATATTTTCACTGGATTATTTGCAAAAGCTTTTATTTCCTGCTATACATAAAAATAATGCACTTTTATAATTTTCTTTCCTAGCTATTAAGTGACTGTGTTACAGTACCTGTAGCCTTCTGTCCGAACACACCCACAAAGAGTGCAGACAGACACCTGCTCGCTCCTGCAGAGGGCAAGGACAGGTTATCTGTGTGCTCAGGGCCGAGCAGTGGGACACCCCGACAACCTGCCAGTGTTTTGGCAGCACTGCAGGCAGTGAGGAGAGGAAGGGAAGAGATGATGAAAACCTGAACTGTCCATTTTGAGAAAACTGCCGATATTCTTTTCAGTAGAAGAGCGTGTTTTAACTATTTTTTTTTGGTATGAAAAGCATTTTCTTTCTCATTTAAGCCTGTAATCTCAAAATGCAAGATTTTTGGTGCAAATGCAAGGTTCACTAGGTCTTGTCACAGACAATTACAAATGTCACTTGCCCTGAAAGCAACTTTAGTAAGAGAAGGTACAGGGCCTGACATAGGCATCAGTGAATTCTATCTGCAGGTTACCTGGAGCAACCTGCCATATCAGAAAATGGACAAAAACTAATATGGGTCAGATGATACTGTGGAGCACTAAGAATTTCACAGGGTAATGTCTTTTCTTTTAAAGTATCTAACATTGTCTTTATAAAGCCCCACCTAGAACATACTCCTTTCATGGCTATTTCAGGACAAACTGCTCATTCATTTAGATATTGTACACCAATCAGCACTGCGAATAATGTCATTGCTGTAACAGGAAACGTGAGTATGTCCATCACTCTAAATGCCTTAAAAATGACAAAGAAATTAAGTTCAAATGCTAAAAATCAATATATTGTTCTATTTAATTTACTCATAATAAGATTATCCTTAAGAACCAAATCTTTAAGGTGTTACATGACATGCTGTGGTAATTGGAGCAATTACAAGAGATTTTAAAATGCTGTGACTGGCAGTTCATTCCAGAATTATGTATCATAGGCAGTTTTCAGAAGACTTTTTTTTTCCTCCAAACTCAGTTTCACTCATGTATTTATACTTAAGTAAGAATGAAGATGATGCAGGGTTTATGTTTTATCTGTTCCAACACTGAATTGATGATAATATGTCAAGATGTTTGCTCTACCATGTCCAGTGACCAGCCCAACATGAATGTTTGATTAACACCTGAACGAAAATACCATTCATCCATATGAGTAGTGTATCAATAGGTAGCTGTTACCTGTGAGCCACCGTGACCCCACGGTGTGGAGAATGCAGGCAGGCAGCGTGTGGAGGAATGACTGCATTTGCAGTAAAGGATACTTCCTATTTAATTTGAGGAGAAATAAAAGCTTTTAGGACTGATGCCGGTATCAGCTGCAGTGCCCATTACATCCTAAGGGAATTACCAGAACTGCTGGTTTTCTAGGGTGTTGTGTATTCTGCAAAACGTGCTGAAGGGAGTCTCACTTTTTGCTCCCTTTGTCTTGGCAGCGCTGTAAATGCATTTACGTGCCAGGGTGGAGGAAAAAACGATGCACAAAATTCTAAATTTCTACCTTATGCAGCCTGACAGTAATCAAAGGGTCATAACAGAGTTTAGGCAGTTGCAGAAATCAAGGTTCTGCTTGCTTCTATTTAAAGCTATGAGGCACTGGCAAAAGGTCAGCATCTATTGGTACACTGCAATGGGCCACCTTGGCTAAAACCATAGACGTATGAACCCCTTCAAACAGGGCAACTTAATTCAGTCATTGGAGTAGAACAATGGCAATTACTCATCAAGACCTACAGACCAAAGTCAGAGCACTGGCAGATCAGGAGGTGATATTAGCAGCATTTATCAAATCCATCTGCAGGGCCCACCAGAGAATTCACAGCTGTGAAAGGGAAATGAAGTTTCAGACCAAAAAGAAGAGATGAGCATACAGAAGTGACCTCAGAGAATTAAAACATGCAGACCCTGGTCACTGTAACCTCCTTTGACAGTCTTGTGGAGCACACATTTTTCTCCAAGAGACTTTAGAAAGACAGTGATTTTATCCGTCTGTCCAGTTCCAGGAAATTATTTAGAAACTCATTCAGGAGTCTACTGACTTCAGATAAAGGTCTGCAGAAATACTGATCCTTCCCACTTATCCATGAAAATGCCATACACAACTCTGCCTTACTTCAAAGCTACTTTTTTCTCTAATGAAGACTTTGTAAAATCATCTATTACTATTATTTGGAATCGTAATCTTCTTTTCTCTCATCATCAGTCTTTAAAACCATGTTTCACAGAAAAAAAACCCTAAATCATTGAATAGAAATGTACCACTTACACTGTTTCTGTATAATATTGTATGTCTGCACATATCTATATATCCTGAATGGCAATGTTGTCAAATCACAAATGCCCACATAAATGTAGATCTATGGCACACAGAGAAATGGCACCGAAGAGACTGCTATCAGCATTAGGGGGGTGAGGCAGAGCAATGCACGGCTGGCAGCACTGGGGGCTCCCTGAGCCTGGACTAATTTAGAAAATCTATGATTTCAGTGGAAGTTCCCCCAGGAAAATCCCGTTTTGCTCCTGTTTTGACAACACACCTCTCTTTTTGACCTATTCCAATGGTTTAAAGGACAGGAAAATTTTCTAGGAAATATTTCAATTTCTTCAGAAAGCTGCCCTAGAAAATTAATCTTAAAATAATATTTCTGTTATGGAAATATTTAGATTGCTTAAAATGTCTAGAAAAAACCACATTTCCCTTGATGTCTACTGTTCACTAATTAGTAGAGATTGCTATTGGCCTGTCTTGTTAGAGTTCCCTCTCTGTCTCCCAACCTGATTTCTCCCATTCCTAAATTCTCACTCTCCTTGTACCCCCTCACCCCTGCTGCAGCCACCACACCTGAGCGCTGAGGACCACCTGTCACAGGTCCTTTCCTGACACAGCCCCGTGACATTGGAAGCAGTGTGGTGGCACTGACCTTCCACGGGAACTGCCCACAGGCCAGTGACCATGCCCTGTGACTACCAGCTGGTCACAGCTGAAAGCACGCTTCCCATTTTCTGATGGGAAAAATGGATTCTGTCACTCACTCTCCTGGGATTCCAGTGCTTACCTTGATTTAAAAAAAATTAACTCCAGAAAAATGCATTCATGCAAATGGCTGTTCTTACAACTTTGCTGGGACAGACACTAAACATTATTGTAATAACTCATATACTGTGCCCCACAGCTTGCAACAAAGCTTCTTCAAAATGTCAAGAATGACTAATTAGATGCTGTCTTTAAAGCCAAAAGATTTTAGTTAGGAGTATTCTGCTTTCAAATATGACACACACAATGGATTATTTCATTAAACTTTGTATGTCTGTTACTGTGAAACATTAGTTTGTCCCACTTGTGAGTCCAAACCAGCATGCGCTGTCCCATTACACAGTTACTTGTGAGCAGCAATTTGGCAAAGGCATGAAATACAGAGAATACCGTTTCAGTTTTACTTGTACAGTGGTTAAAAACGGAATTTTCTTGAGGAATGACTATGAAATGTTTCCTACTTGGACGAAACTCCCACCGTGGGTTGAAACCTCCCCCAAGCAAGGCCTGGGGGGCAGGCTTGGCTGACATGAGAGCTCTGGGGAGCTCCGACCGTTCACCGTCCCTCCCACACACAGAGCCAAGCGTCTCGCAAGGTCACTGGCAACTGCAGACACCTACCAGCTGAGGTGCTCCTCTTCCAGCACACATTCAAATTCGTTCCCTACTCTGCGGAGCTGCGGCTGCCAGCAGGTGGGTGCTGGGGCAGGCAGGGCAGGGCGCAGCCCCCACCCAGCTGGGCTCTGCCTGGGGGCACCTGCTGGCACTGAGACCTGCTGGAGGCCACTCCTGGGAGCGGCAGAGATAAGGATTCCAGCCTGTGCCTCCCATACTGTTTTTCCTTCAACACCTATGTGACAAAAATACACAGACCTCAGACCAGGGACCACAACCCACCTCTCCATCCTTGCAACTGGGTACCCCACTTGCATCTCTAGCTGTCCTTTTTGTATGAAAGTGTCCTTAAGTATAAATTTTCAAGTTAAACTTACTATTTGCTGTTTTCTGTGTGTGTGTGCAATCCTTCGTGCACACAGGCATTCATCTGGGAGATTATGAGGGGTGCCTAGAGAGTGCAAAAGGCTTGAGCTACTGCAGAGAGATGGTAAAAAACCAGTTAAGCACCTTCCTATCTTTATTTAGCTTGCCATAGACTTCGGGCAAGACATGGAAGCCTTGCCATGGTGCTTGTGCACACACATTTTAACTGTAAGGGATGATGGTGAGATCCATAAGCACGGGGATTGGAATGCAGGTGCAAACATTGCCTCCCTGGATATTCTCTTCCATGTCACACAGGTTAGAAAGGGCCAAAGCACATTAGCAGATCATACTATAGGCTGGATTACAGAGTGCAAATACAGATGCTGAACCTACTCTTTGGGCCAGACTTAAACAAGAACCAATGCCTAAAAAGAAAAAAATCACAGTACACCTCAATTATTCTCTAGGCCTTACAGTAGCTGTGTAGATCAGGATGGGGGAAAAAGGTAATGAAATAATATTTGTAACTTTGTGCTATGGACAAATTCTACATCAGAATAATTCATCTTTTTGAAGCTTGCAGTGGACAGCTAATCCAACACATCTGGATTGACCTGTTTGTGCAATCTGGCTTTACATTTATGTTTTGCTAGTGTGAACAATTTATTGATAGTATTTCCTATCTCTGCCTTTTCTCATTTTGTAGTTTATCCAGTGGCATATCAACTAATCGCAAATTTAAGCAAAAAGCAATTCTAAGCACGGTAATGCTGCTTCTGAATGAAGAAATAGAGCATGAAGCCATTTTCCTACTAATACTTTATGAAAATCATGCATCTCAGATGACCACCTTAAATAAAAGAAGCTATTTCAGGATAGGCAGGATTTCCTTACGACCAGTCTGAGGTAGCAATGGTCCTAAGCAATCAATTTCCTTTCTCTACCCTAATTTGCCCTTATACATCATATTCAAGATTTTATCTGGACAGGGGCTGGTTGGCTCAGTGGATAAACCTCTGCCTTTTCACCTCTGGGATCATGGTTCAAGTCATACCCTGATGAAATGCATTTGATCGTCCTAATCTAGTTCCTAGTGGACAGTATTCCCATTATGTTTAAAAGGGTCAGAGCCAAGGCCATTGGGAAGAGTGCATTGTGCTATATCTTGTCTGTTGATTAATAAATTTTCAGTGATGCCAGATCCTTAATCTTCGTGAGCATACATATTCTCTAAAAATCTTAATAGAGGTCCCTTGTGGACTAAACCTTTCTGCTCAATTTGCATATCATTTCAGGATTTCCTGGGAATACAAACTCCCTCCCCCAATAAATACTTGTAATTTAAAAGTATGTCTGCCTGAATTGTTTGCAATAACACCTCTAAGTTAACTAGCATGGTAACGGATCACTTTGAATCACTACTTCTCAGAGGGAAAGACCTGTATACTCAACCTGTTTTCACAGCACATTATCGTTTTCTTCTCATACCATATCAGTTGAAGCTGAACAGACACAGAATATAGGGAATTTATTCTGTGAAGGGAGTTCACCGTTTAAAACAAACTGAGTCAGAACATACTCTCTGTAGGAGTTCACTGTTTGTCCTCTGCATCAAAAGAACTGCTGCACAACTGAAGTAAGAAATGGAACCACTTTAATTCCACAAAAACCTAGGCAGGGAATCACTGGGCTTTTCAGCATAAGACCCTTGGATCGGGTTTGAAATGAATGCTGGTACACCACTAGTGCCCTCTGAACCCTCTGGTGATCCTGGAGTTCTGTGCAGCAGCAGCCTTGGGCTAATCCTTCTGCCTCCGAGCAGCTGAGTCCACAGATGGGCAAGGGCTCAGTGCTTCTGTGGGAGATGGGCCAGGGGGGCCGGGGCAGCAGGAGCCAGGACCACCAGGGACAGCAGGGTGCAGGACAAGCAGGGCAAACACAGCTTCACCATTAGGCACCAGCTTCCACAAAGAGCAACGGGAGAAAGAGATCATGATCTTAGCAGGAATATCATCAGGTTCCACTCCTAAGACAATTAATTCACTGATCACTTTTACTACACAGCTGTGGTGAAAATCCTAAGGACAGTGCATTAGCTTCTACCTGGATTCATTCTTTAATACAGATCATATGAAAGACAGGAATATAGGCACCATTCCTCATTTCTAATTGCAGTTAAAGATTATAAAATGATTCCTGATGATTAAATAATTCCTCTGTAGTCATTACAGGTTTTTATGTTCTTACTATATATTTATTTAATTGACTACTGAAGAAATACAATTTAGCTTGTGGTTCTTTGGTACAAATCAATAACATTATATTTTTTCATTAAATAATTACCCCTGGCTTGCTTTTCTTTGATTGTTTTGAAATTAACAGGGAACTCCTTTTGAAAAATATCCCACTTATAACCTGATCTATCACAAACAATTAAAGAATTTGAAAATGCCTGGTAAAAGTGTAGGTTTATTCAAGAACCCTCCGCCCCTCTCCTGGAAGCACTGGCATGATGATTTTTATCACTTAAGGGCTGGCAAATCCAAAGCTACAACCAAGTTTTGTATGAGTGACATATTGGTGAGCCAATGTGAGCTCAGAAGCATGGGCAGCACCACAGACCCAATCGGGAAATCCATTCAGGAGTCCAGGGCGCTCTCTGCACCTGCAGGGACCCCTCCTGCACTTTGGGCAGAAGAGCAGGAGCACAGAGGGGCAATGGGGACACAGTGGTGGCTCCCAGTCAGGGACTGCTGCCTCTGGGAAGGTGTGAGCAGACAAGAGAAGCATCATTTGTACTTTTCCTGCATTGCTGGAGCAGCATGACACCATGGAGCTGATCAGCACAGCCTGGCTGCGTCCTGCCGCCCCGGTCAGAAACGCTGAGCTTTTACAAATTGGAAAGAAACAACTCACACTGGGATCAGCGTGATGCCGAGGTCGAACTCTACATGTTGCACCTCCTCCTGTCAAACTCTCTCAGTGCTCCTCTGTAACACCCTCCCCACATACATGACAGCTCTGTGTGGTTATGGAGTCACACCCTCGTCTGTCTGATGGACCAAAACTCTGACGTATAATTCAGAATGTAAGAATTAAATAATAAACCAATTCCGTATTATTGCAACAGCCGTTTTCAAATAGGCTTTATCTTTTTTTCCTATCACCACAGAACTGGATAAATCTGGGTGTTCCCTTCTGAAATACAATGATACCGAATGGTCCTTGCACTCTGAGGTAATCAATATGGGTAATTGTTAAGCTAACTTTGAAATAAGCTACAGATAAGTCTGGTAAGCTACAGATTAGTTTGGAAAAATTAGACCTGACAGATTACTGTATGCACTTCAAATGGAATTTCTGCTAAACAGGTGATTTGTTTGTATATAATATTTTTCATAAAAAACAATCATTTTTATAAATATACACAAAGATTCCTTTTGTTGATTACAATGTAAAAAGGAAGGAATAACTGTGTATGGACAATGATAAAGTAGCCTGTTGATAATAAATATTTGTCAGGCCTTGCCACATCCGTACACATTCCAATGTTACTGAAGAGACATGGCACTGATAAAAACATACCCTCCGAAAAATCAATGGATTTTGAGCTAAAGCAGTTGCTAAACACACAGAAAACATCTTTATCCAACAGCCACAGTGCTGTGAAAATTCCCAAGCCTTGCATTGGTACAGCTAAGGAAAATTTAATCTTCCCAAATACTCATCAGGGCACTCCATCCTGCAGACCTGACAGCCCCACTTATAATTAATTATACAATTTCGATGGGAATATCGACTACACAAAGCTATAAATCATAGAAAAAGTCAATAGGCATGGACACATTCAATCATGTCCCGACCAATGATTACTACTCTTAAAATACAATAATTATTTTCAGGAGCCAGCTTGAATTAAATTTCTGTCAGGCTGGTACAAGACCAGCGGCTGATGAAGGATGCGATGGATTTTTTGGGTTGAATTCGGCACAGAGACATTTATCCTTTTAGATAGGTAGTTT
Organism: Origma solitaria; assembly: GCA_013397895.1. Classification (NCBI taxonomy): domain Eukaryota; kingdom Metazoa; phylum Chordata; class Aves; order Passeriformes; family Acanthizidae; genus Origma; species Origma solitaria. The sequence goes on from VZRL01000036.1 coordinate 37,910, forward strand.
GTTTTTAGTGATCATGGTGCTGCGTGTTTAACTAGACCATGAAGATTAGATTATCTCCAATGGCTCATTATATCGTTTATCTCTTTCTTCCATGTTTGATCTGGAAGATTTCCTGCTTCTTGATGCATGAAAGAAATGACTACTGATTTTGAAATGGAATGTGTTTAAGTGGGATTCTGCCTGTACCTTCACACCCCACAGCCCTGTATGCAAATCAAGCAGCAGCCATCCAAAATACCACTAGGACTTGGCAAACAGAAGCACCAAGAACAGCTTTGCACAGCTTCAGGAACGTACTGGGGGAAAACACAAATTACAAATACTTGAGTTGTTTTAAAAAACCTAAAAAATTATTATAATAATATACATAGAGGAAAATCCGGGACAGCAATGGGATTAATATGGAAATAGGAATTGGGAGATTTATTGCTTTGAATTGTATGTCACACAAACTGCAAAACATCAGTGAAAGAAACATTAGGTATTTCCTAAGGATGCATTCACCTTGTAAATTCAAAACAAACAACCCCAAACTGATCTGACTAACTGTGTGTTGAAGGCATGCTGCCCACAGAGATACCTCTTGTAGTGAGCACAAGCCACGCTGCGGGATGGGACGGCAGCAGGTACTAAAAGGGGAGTCAGATCTTTACTTCCCTCATGGATCACACTTATCAAACTCTTCTGACCTCAACAAATGAGTGAAATCTCAGATTCTCACATGGAGTTAATCTCCCAGGTGATACCAACTTGAAATCAGAGAGGGTACCAGGGCTCTAGCTGCCCTCCATGCTCTTGCAGACAGCCCTCCAACAGCCTAGCTCTCTGTGAGCAATGAGAGAAAGAGCTGGAGGCAGGAGAGGAGCGGAAAGCCATGGATCCTGTGTACAACCCATCCCCAGGCACAAAGCAACAATAGCTGTGTGAGCAGGCACGCTGTGTGGCCGGTAAAGACAGAATGCAGCTAAACTGGGCGGTGGGGACTAGGGCCCACTATGTATTCCCTTAGATACATAATTCCTAGGAACCTTAGATGAAATGGAGAAACCTGCAAGCAACGATATACAGCTTTTCCAAAATGAAATGGCTACCATTTGAAATAAAATCACATTAAAGAAAATATAATGCCACTCTCCACAATAAAATCATAGTCCTTATTATAAATCCGAGCGTTAGTGTCCCCTGTCTGCTTCAGGGTTTGAGATTGCTATTCCACTTACTCCTTTGTTTCTAGTATTTTTTGTACACTTAGAAGACCCAAGTATTTTCAGAAGGGCTTTGCATTAAGGGCTTTTCCGAACTTACTGTGTGATGAACAATGAGGAGCTATGAAGAAAAACAGGATACTTGAAGAAACACAGACCAAAGGACAGACAAGAAAAGTGAATTGTCATGTACATCTAATTTACATTATTCTTCTATAAAAGAAGGTAAACATGACAAAGTTAAGAACCTGTACACAAAATAACTGGCTAAGTGATGAGGAAATCTGGAGCAGTTATGCCATTGTCTTAGTTATTCTGCAGATGAGGTCTGATATGGATAAAGGGCTGGTTAGAGAAATGCCATTTGCATGTGAGTCCCCAACTTACTCCTTTGAAAGTGTTTGGCAATGAACTTACCGCAGTGCCATTGTTATCTCTAAATACGTCTTGATTAAAATAGTCGAAGAGCTTCTTCTCTAATTGCAGCATAACCTAAATAAAAAAATAGGGAGAAAGGTCAGCAAAGCTCTTGGATTCAGCGACGCAACGCTCAGCTGCTGGCAGTGACCCTTTCAGAGACATGCAGCCTTTTAAAACCACATGACATTCCCACATGTCCAAAGCCCCTTGTCAGCTTGCCCATTTGCTTGGCTGGCAATCACTTAACAGATCCAATTAACTGAGCATTAGGTGTGACAATCTATATCCCTCCCCTCCCTTTACATTATCAGTTTGGAACAACTATATTCATGCTTTGTAGAAAAGAAAGTGAACATTCAACACTGTTTCTATTTACATAGGGGTACCAAGGGCATTAACTTGTTTACCTTTCGGTCATTATCAGATTCACGAAATATTAGCTTGACTACTTCATTTGTGTCAGCTGCCCGGATGGTCTGCATTGTGGCCTTTGCACATAGTGTCTAAGAAAAACACAAGGGGAGAAAGGGAAACAACCTTATACGCAACAGAAAACTAGATTTAATTGAACATTATCAGTAGATGTATCTTCAATGCCCCCCTGGAAATATGATTTGCTGTAGGTCAAAATACAAAACACTGCTAATTTAAGTCACTTCCACTCATGATGGACTTGAAACAATAAACTGAATTACCACTTGGAGAGAAACAGGCAATATTAAGAAAATATCAATCAGGAAAGGCAAATAGTCATTCAACTTGTACCATGCAGACAGGTTCTTTCACAGGTATCACTGTATGCTGTATCACACATTGCTTGCAAACATCCTCCAAGCCACTTCTTACAGATAATGACCAGGTTTCGAGCTGGTTCTTAAGAGCTGATAACTACATTGGCTCTACAGTTCTACAAGTTAACTCTCGTTTGCAAAAATGTCTGCCCTGTAAATTCATGTTCCAAGTACACTTTACAAGTCCGAGCAACGCTTACACAATCTGACTGCAACTTTCACAGTCAACCTTGGATAGCAGATCCCCTCTTTTAAGTAAGAGACAACATCACATTTCTAGATATTCTGAAGTCTGGGTGCCTAAAATGTATTATAAATCAACATTTTATCAGGCACAGAGGTATGAATTTCCACACAAGTGTTGGGCCTTGATCCACTGGCCACTTGCCTGGCTGGAGGCCAGTTTCACAGGCCGTGGGGAATAACATGGAATGGGATGCTCAAAGGGCTGGCTCCACCGAATGGCAATAGGTGAAAATCTGGAGCTTTTAGCAAAGCAGTTAGTGAAGCTTTAAGTATGTTAAGTGTTTTGAAATGCGGGGATCTACACCTTAACCGTAGGGTGGGTAGGTTTCACTAAATGCTCTGCAGCCTCCCTGCCTGGACAAGGCTGATGAAGGTTGTGCAGAGGTACCCATGACCCTCTGCCTGGCCGCTGGCAACCACAAGGCGAAAGTCAGAAAGTGGAACTGAGGAAACCCGGGCATTGTTCAAAGACACAGATGTGTCCCCACACCTGGGAGTAAACTTGGCATCCATGGCTGCTGCTGAGGCACAAGCTGCTGACAGGATCTGTGCACAGCCCTGGATATGGATACTGGCAAAGACTATCCTTCTCAATAAAACCTTATTTTGCTAGAGGTTCTTAAGAAAAGTGTTTTAAAGAAAATAACTGAGTCAAGGAGAGGCAAAGAGGTGACTTCCCTGCTCTGCCTGCCCCATTCCTTTCCATAATAACCAGATAAAAGGTTTTCATTTTGCAAAATATCAATTTGTAAAATAAATATGTTCTGTGGTAACAGGGTATAGAATTTCATATCCTACTATGTGTTTCTTCCTCTCACAGACAGAAATACTTACATTTGGATTCATTATCAAAGGTGCAGTGTCTACTGGACAGAACACCATGAACTACAGCTCACTTCTCCTTTCCTCATTCTCACTTTCTCCTGAAGGCAGAAGTACATTCCAAACATGTATTTAAACAAAAATCCATCTGCTTCTAAATACTTCAGATCTCAGCTGAGGATACCAGTGCCAGAATGGGAACAATCTGTCAATGGACATTCTGCTCCAATTTGATAAAAATTTGATCCTTGATAAAGGCCCCTGCCTATTGGCCCAGTACAAATGAAAAGCAGTGAGCTGAGAGATTTAATTTTTAACAAGCAACTTGAATGTGATTGGTAAAAAACCAAAACCTGATATTGTTCTTCCAATGAACAAAATAGGTGTTGATTCCCCATCTCACTGCATGAATGATGTCCATTTCTGACTAACTTTTCCTGACCGTTTCCTCTCTTCCCAAAAGCAGTGCCATGTCCATCTACCTCTGGGTTTACCCTAGAACACTGGGCACACTCAGGGCACCAGAAGAGCTGCAGGTGCCAGTGCAATCACAGTTCCACTGGCAGAAGGAGCACTGCCCCACAGGCACAGGCATGGGCTGCTCCGCGAGAGCTTCACCTGCTCTGCAGGACTTTAAGCTGGTTTTGTTGAAGGCTCGGGAGAAGAGTGGGAACACGCTGGTTAAACATCACTCTGCCTGGCAGGAGGAAGAGCAGCATGCCGCACTGCTGTGGGAGCTGCATCTCTGGGAATTCTAACTTTAAAGCACAGACCTCCTACCTGTTCCCTCGCACCCATGTCCCCTCGGATGATCCCTTTGTCTGCTCAGACACGCAATGACCGTTTTGCCATCTGTGTCCACACGGAGCTAGTGAGGTAATCCCACAACGAGCCATTCCCAACCGTGCTCCCTCCGACGGGTGATTGAAATTCAGAGCACAGATCAGATAATCGGGTCAAGCCCAAAAAAAGAGGCTTTGGGCTCATGTGTCACAAATCAGTCTGGTCCCTTCAAACAGCACACCAGATTAGAACAAGCACCCGAACAAACCAGAGCGGAAAACCCGCCGCTCTCTAAAGCTGGTTTCTAAAGCCCTAACAAATCGCTCCATCTTTCACTCATTTAAACTTTCCAAATGAGGGTCAATACGGTCCCCGAGCATCCAAATGCTAATGCGCTTAAGTGCGCTTAAGCAGCTTTCCAGAGTGAATGGGCCAAAGAAGGGCTCGAAAAGACACGGCAGAGTTACTGTCACTGTCAAAAAGTCATTGTAGCCACCCCCAGAGTGGTTGCAATTCAACAAATTCATGATTTCTGTCTCTTAAAGGCATCTGCTTGAGAACACTTTTTTCCCTGAGCTGCTTTATCTCACAACGTCAGGCCGGCTCCAAAAGAAAAACCCTGCGATCAACTCTTGAGAACTAATACAGAGAAAGGACCCACATACCTTATTGCTTTCAAATTTCACACACACAAAAAGTTACCTTATTCACAGACAAAAGTGATTGGGCAAAGGTTCATTTCTTATACAAGCTGGAGGCACTCCTTTTTTCCTCCTCCTTTCAATTTCTGCACAGTCGTAGTCACCCAAGCAGAAAACTTTCAGGACCATGTGCCTTTTTAGGCCAGTCTGCTTATGAAGGGATTTTTTGTTGGTAGCAAAGAAAATCAAAATGCTATGAAAACTCACTGTTCCTTGTTGGGTACTCCCTCAAAGGTATTCTTTTGCACAGGCAGAAGAGGGGAAATCAGATATTGAAACTTTACATAATTTCTTTTTTAAAAAACCATAATTTCTCTTTTGAAACAAGATTTGATTAAAAAGCTTGCAGGAGAGCTGCATTCAGAGGTGGGAGAGAGCTCAGTAGCCAGTCTTTTCCTAGCAAACACAGCCGTATCTCATTCCTGTTTTCCCATACTCTACACAGGTAGATGCTTTGTAGCACTTTTGAAATAACCCTTTGCGATAATTTATGTGTACTGAATTGTAAAACATAGCAACAACTATCCTGACAATGGCCTTGGAATGTAATGGCAATGTCCTGTTACACAAAGCTAGAAGGAAATGTCTTTTATATTTACCAGAGACAAATCTGGAATTTCTTCTAAACTGAGCAATCCTCGGAATTACACTGTTGATTTACAGCAAAACACACCTTCAAAATACATCTGCTCCCCCATATACTCCATACATCGAAGTGTTTAAGACTGCACTTCTGCATATTTACAGTAAACAGGGATACAGACATTAAAACAATTGTGTTTTATATATAAAACACACAACAGTCTATAACATATACTTTATATCATGTTTATATGGAAACGCGGTGAGCATCTGTGGACTGCACTGCTGCTTCCTGCTTGGCTGAAAACTGCAGCTGATTTTTCATTGATTCCACACTCCTGCTTTCTGAACATTCTTTGGACTCTGAGTCCACCTCCTGATGTGTGAGCTGAGTTATTAAAGGCTTGTAAGTACCTCAACAATTATTAGGGGGTGCAGGGAGACCCCCCAAAAGGGGGGATTCAAGCACCTACAGACTCATCCTGCCCTATTGCATCTGTTCACTGCTGAAGATGTGTATTATTGTTCTCTATTATTTGAATACTCTTCTTAGGACTTACTATTATTTTGAATTCTTAAAAAACAGAAGAGAAAATGGAATATATACATTGCTCCTTTACAATTAAAATCGTTCAGCAATAGCTGCCACTGCGATTTGCAGTGAGCGGCACAGGTTGACACAGATGTGCTTGTGACTGCAAGTGCTAGGAGAGAAACGCAGAGTCTGAAGACTGGTAACAGGAGCCAGGTGAAATAAGATCCTGAGCACATGAGAACCAAATCAACTGATTTTAAGATATTTAATTTTTTTTCAGTTACATACTCTGTGGGTTCTGGCAGGACAGAAAAGATAGAGGTACATGTATCATCTAATTATGAAAGTGAAATACTTTTTCTGAAATGCTGCTCAAGATCCAAAATCAATCTGACACTTTTAAAATTAGGATAATCAGATTTAAAAAAAATTATTATTATTATCTGGATACAAATAGTATTTGAAATAATCAGTGAGGTAAAACATTTGCTACTTTGGGAATAACAGGAACATCTGTCTTGTTTGGGTTCCTCCTTAGCTCTGAGGGGCTGACACAATTTCCTGAATATTGGGAATATACCAACAGCAAATTCACCAAGACACATGATGTAAGAGACATAAAATTTGCAAGTGAGAAAAACTTATATGTAACTTTCTGAGTCAATGGGAGTTGTGCGTTTAGCTATGGGACAAAAAAAGCTGTGCTTTTTGAACTCTGCCTTGCCATTGAAATGGAGGCTTATTATAGCCAATTTTTCATAGTCACAGAGGTTTTTGGCTTCAGAGCTGTTGCAAACATCAAGGGCATCACAAGGCTCAATCTCCAGGGTACAGCAACAAAACCACATCTGAGAGGACGTACACTTCTGTTGAAAAAAATATCCTTCAGACTATATATTACCTTGCGTTAACTTTCACTGTGTGCAAATAGCAATAATATCCCAGAACAGTTACCACACTTTCCAGCAGCAGCAGCAGCTGAACTCAGCAGTGACATGTTAGTTGAATAAAGAATAAACGCAAACAAGTATTAATGAGAATCCACTTAAAGTTTCAATATGGAAAATTACTTTCTCTTTGGATGTTCCCAGAGGAGTCAGCTCATGTCTAGGGGAGCAGAGCTGGAGGAGCCAGGTGGAAGGAGAGTGAGGACCCTGTCACTGCTCCTGTCTTGCTCATGTGCCCTGCGTAGGGCCCCTCTTCCGAGGGCAAATCTCGACCAGTGACAGGACCCTGCTGCCTGTACCCACGTCAGGACCGAGTTAACTTCACAGGCAGATCAAAGAAGCACCAATCCCACGCCAGTGGGAGCCTGGCCCAGGAGCTGCCCAGGACCCATGGGAGCACTCCGGTCCCCTCCACATAGCCCCGCTACTGAACTGTGGTACAGGGATATTCTGGGTTATTTTAAAATGCCACTTTGGGCGGTGTCTGTGACTGAAAAAGCTTGGCACCAAAACACTATCCTCATGCTCCCATTGTCCCAAAGATCTCCTGCCTCCCTAAAACAGATGATCTCTGCTGGAAACATCTCGCCTTCCTTTGGTCTCAATTTCACATCAGCTGCAGGAAGTTAATTGTAAAATGCATTTTCTTGTCCAGAAACTGAGACAATTCACGACAAGGTTATCACAGTGTGTCACTAGGCAATGCCAAACCGTTCCTGTTCACTTTTCAAGCACTGTGCTGAGAGACCTGAGAGTCCAAGTAACAGCACGGCCGCTGTCTGGCGGCACAGAGTACCTGCGCACCTGCCTGCGGTCAGGGATGCTCACCTGCTCTGGCATCGCCCAAATCACCACAGAGCTCTTACAGAGTCATCCTCGGCAGCAATGGCTGTGGTTCCTGACTGTGTTTGCTCAGGAGGCAGCAGGGCCAGGGCTCCTGCACGCTGCTGCAGACCCAGCCCGGGCAGGGGCAGGCACCGGAGCTGATGGCTCACTGCTGGAACGGCTGGCGAGTGGCCAGAGGGGCCAGCTCAGTACCATGTGCCGCTGGCACAGCCTGACCTTCTCCATGTCTGCCCTGAGGTCCCTGACTGTGGCCTCTGGCCTCAGCAGCTTTGCTCTGAGCCCACAGCTGGTGGCAATTATGGCTCTCTTTTTAATTCTCTTCTTCACGAAAGAATCTGAATTAAGTCCAAAAGGTCTCTGTCTCTCAGATTCTCCAAGATTACAGAACAGGCTAGAACTCCTTTTCCATTGCACATATTCACCTGCATGCTGATTACCTTATGATTTTCTCTCTCTGGCTCTTCGGTCAGGTTGCACATCTTTTTCTATTCTCTTGTTTTTTTTCCCCTGACTATGATCTCAAGCCTCAGTTCAGCAAAGCATCTACACAGTGATTCACAAACAATTTACCTGGAGCTGTCTGGCACCTGCGTGAATCAGGACACAGAGTTGTGTGTGGTCTCTGAGAACAAATGTAAAGGTAAAGGGCTCCCCTGCCCACTAAGGCCTCAGTTTAAATTCGCTTGGTGACATCAGACATCAATAGCACGCATTCAAGACTTTGGTCAGACCCAGATAAACCCACAGCACTACAAGATATGGAACTCGGAAGCAATCTGCCAGAAAGATACCTTCCCTCCTGCTGTCCATCTGTCTACATAACTTTGTATTTAATACATAATTTTGTATTTAATAATTTTGTATTTAATCCTTCTACATAATTTTGTATTACTACTTGATGTCAAGTAGTTCTGGAGGAGAATTACTATTCAAAAAGAAATACTTGCTTTTTCATTATTACAGAAACTGGGATATTGTTCCTAAGGAAATTCCCTGCATATACAAAATATGTATGTCTTGTCCCATAAGGTGTGATCCTCTTCAGTTCTACTCAGATGTTCTGTTACTTCTCTTCCATTATTTTTTCTGCTTTGGCCATGCAATAATACCAGCTTGAGAAATTTCTTGTTGGAAACCTTCAGAGCACTTACACTTTTCTACTCCAGCTGATCAAGCAGAGGAGTGGGTGTATTGTTTCTGTTCAGCAAAGACTTTGATGAGGCACACAGTATCTGTGATGTAAATCTGTTTCTGCAGAGAAATGTAAAAGCCCGTTCTCTTGAATTCAGGAGGAATGTAATAAGAGGCAGCTTCTCTCCTTATAGCTAAGCTTGCTTTTATCTAACTTGCAGACTAAGAACCTCTATTTCTTTTCATTTTAGAAGCAAAACAGCCTGTAAATCCCATCTGCTCCTGTGTGCCTTGCATTTGCCTTTGTTTTGAGTGGTAACATTTGCCTGTGTTTGCACTGATGGTGTTCATGTTTCTGCTGTCTCCAAGTTTCATGGGTTCCTACAGCCATAAGAAATGAAACATGAGAGCAGTAACATCAAGCAGCAAAAATTTAAGTCAACACCTAAGAAAATTATTTAGTGCTTCTTGACTTACTTCCAGCGCTGGACTCTGCAGGTTTCCAAGTCACTGGAGTCTGTCAGCTTCATTCTCCTAAAGCCTTGCAGGGAGCACACGCCCTGGCACAGCGTGCTGGGACTGTGCAGCACAGGCACGGCCAGCCCTGCGGCTGCTGCTGAGTGCTCCACGCTCCCACCTCACTTCGGAACGAACAGCAAACCTCAGAAACACTCCCAAGCAGCACTGCCAAAAGGAGTAAATTCAGGAGTTTGCCCTTTAAATTAATGGGAAGTTTTGAACAAGATCAATGGTGCAACACAGCTCAAGTTCAAGGCTTAACCTCACAGAGTGTGACCCTTTGGCTCCCACATAGCAGACTCTCAGCAGCAGGTAAAATTGGGAGCTGACTTTTAAAACATGTAGTGTTGGGCAATTTCGAAATCAAACTACATATGTACCTAAAATCTAGATGTTCTCAGGCAGCCACGGAGTATTTCCTATCACAAAATTAGGAATAATAAAGAAATAAAAGACTTTTTGCTTCTTCCTACTATGCAAAACGGCAAAAAACCCCTTAGTCCCTTAACAGAGATGGGATTTGACATGGAAGAGGGAAGTGACTTGCATGAGGCACAAGTGTGTTGTGGGCTGCCAGCACCTCAGGCCTGGGCTCTTGCTAAGCCTAAGCACAACTGTGGGATGGATGAGAGCCGTCCAGGATGGACACATGCCCTCCAGAACGGATACGTGCCCTCCAGCTCATCAGATGGCCACAAGCACATGAAAGTGGAGGAGATGTCCATGTTCTTCCACTGTTTTCCATCTATGGGGGAAAAGAAAAAGAACCTCCAGGTATACTTTACTTTTTAAGGAAGCAAATGTGACAGAAAAATAATTTTCAGGTCACTGCATCTGGTTTCCAGACCCGAACAAGCTGGCAATGCAAAATTCACTGTATTCACAACTGAAACATGCTGTTTGGTCTTATTGTGAGACTAAAACCTTGCTGACCAGGTGATGTCTTCCTGATGCAGCATGTGAACCATTTCTGTACTCTTTTTTTTCTCCTGTTGTTTTGTTTGTCCAGCCTCTCTGACTCAACTCCTTTTTATCTTGCCATATCTCATTCATTTCTCATTGACATACTCCCTGTCTGGTTCACCACCATTTGCTGCTTTACTCACGTTTGATACGGAATATGAGCCCAGCAGCCTCTAAGTTCAAAGAATCCTTTATAGCTAGTTACATTTAAGCAGCCCTTAGAGCCATGAGGTGGGGTTGCTGAACTGTCCCTCTCCCATCACTGTGGTCATGCAGGTGCCAGGCACCTGGCTGCTGCAGCATCCTGGCCATGGCCAAGCTGCTGGGCTGTCCCCAGGCACACTACCCACCAGCACGCTGATGCTTCTTCAACAGGACCCAGGCCATAATGGAGTTCACCCATTTCCACAAGCCAGTATTCCCACATTAAAATAAATGCTTTTGGATAAAATGAATGAAGGGTATCTTTGTAAGACAATGTGCAAGGTGTGGACCCAAGGCTTGCTATATCCTCCTTGATGAAGGGTAAGATGGACTGACAGATCAGCACGTGTACACACCCCACATCCAAAAAAGACTGGCACCATACAAAAACAGCTGTGGGGTAAAACAGGCAGTGTGGAGAGAGGAAATGGTGTGGCACGTTCTATGTACCCTGGCAAGACAGCTCTGTGCTCCCTCTGGCATGGTTTGTGGTAGTGTGAGAATCAAGGGTTGTGCAGTACAGCAATATTCAGGACCCCCTGGACAGGGTATCCACTGACAGGTTCACAGCTTGGGACCAACAGCACTCGGCCAACTACAGACACAGCCGATAAGAGAGTAAATGACTTGGAGGAACAGCAACTTCACAGCACTGGCTGGGGATCCAGTGGGATTTAACCCTGCTGATCCCTGGCTCATTTGACCCCACCAGGTGTTAAGAATGCACCACTAAGAGAGGACAGAAAGCTCTGCAAGGAACACGGTACCCAGGGTCCTCCTACTTGTAACAACCAATGACCCCCCAGAGGGGATGGGACCTGACTGGGCCAACAACCAGAAAGTCCATTCTATAGAGTTTCTGAAACAGAGATGAAATTCTTTTCCTTAAAGCAAACCAATATTCAAACATGTGAGAAACATGAGTACAGAAATGTTAATGCAGCATCATTTTGGAGTTCACAGCTGGGGCTGGCTTGTGAAGTGCTATTCTTTCTGCTGTATCTTTAAGTGCTGCTAAATTCATTTGTCACTTGATCGAAAGCCAACAGGCTACAAATCTCCCAAGCCCCTCTCGCGCTGAATAGTGACAGGAGGATTCTGTTCTGCCGTCAGAAAACATTTGTGCGCGGCTCTGTCCGCAGTCATACACGCTACTTTAACTCATCTGCCTCCCCATTCTCCCCAGCCCGGGAGGACAAATTGCTCACTGTGGCTCCCTTTCAGAGGCAGCACAGCGCGCAAAGAATCATGACTGAGCAGAAACACAAGGAACAGGCACATAAAAATTCATCACTTTGGCCTCCTGACCTCTTGCCGCTGGATTTGGCAAACCCCGTCTCAAAAAGCAGCACCGAGGGAGAGCTAAGCAGAGAGGCTGAGCGAAATTACTGACAAAAAATATCCTGGACACAGGAAAACCCCACCAGATGCTTCATTGTCTTTGCAGAGAAGTGGTGCTGAAAAAGGGGGTGATCTACCACATGGCATATTGGGTGGAATAAGTAGTGCCATTGTTTCAGGGCAGCTCTGTCACTTTACTGACCGCAATACAAAGAGGTGTAAAGCAAGATTTAATCCTGACTTTTTAGTCAGCAGATTAAAACCAATCATGCCAGATGTCCACAAGACTGTTTAACATACAGAAAGCTTTTTCATACTCTGCAAAAAAGTAGAAGTTGTAATAACTTCTTTATTTCCTCTAGAGGCCTTTTTCACTCACTTTTGGTCAGAAAAAAGGGAGATGTTGTAATGGGTTTTAAGATGCGCTATTAATTTTTAGTCTAGCCTTTGCTCTATTCCCTTTTGAGACAAAGCTAAACAAAGTAAATTCTTTTACCCATCCAAAATTAGACAGGTGTGCCAAAGAAAACTACTGGTACAAGAAAGCTGTGATTTTAAAAAGAATTTATACCCATTAAGACCAGAAATGCACACTTCAGCAGTGCTCAAGTTCTTTGAGTAATACTTGAAGCAGTGCAAGACATGAAAATGTGGTGGCCAGCATGCTGAGAAAGCAACAGATTATCCTTTCCCCCCAACACTGGAATGGTGCTGGTGAGATTTCCTGCTCAGTTGTCTCCTCACACCTGGCGGCACTCTCCGGGTCTGCGGATGCGCACGCTCTGCTGCCTGCCTGGAGCAGGAGCACTCAGACATGGGGCGGGGGCTGGCAGCACCTTCAGAGGAACCCTGGCTGTACAGAAACCTCTCCGGACCCTAGCCCGGCACTCAGGGGGACAGCTGCCCTCTGTGCCGCTGGACATGTGCTGGCAGGGGATGTCACCTCCACAGCCACTCCTGCAGTGGGACAGAGAACCCTGACCGAAGTCACTGCAAGCTAAAATATGAGTGCTAACAAGTGATTCTGGGATTTAAAAATACTCACTGAATCGCCTCCTTTAAACTCACCTATACAACTGTGACACACTTTGCAGTGTTGCTACTTTATTCTATTTCTATTTATAAACAAATTAATATCCAAAAGTATTACCATAAAGGATATAAACTCAACAATAACCAAAACATATTTAGTAATTTTTGCTACATTAGCAAAATGGAAAAAAGTCTACGTATTAGTGTTCCCCTGCTCAATTTTCATAGCCAAAACTGCTGCTAAATTCAACAAGACTCAGAATGTATATTTAGTTTCTCATAATAACTTACAAATAATGTATGCATTTAAGAAAAAACAATTCACTTCTCTTTGGAAAAAAGCTATAGAAAAAAAAATTTCTTTAAATTGCCAGTATTTGCCTGATTTGTATCATATATATAATTTCGTAATTCAGAAGCCATATGACAGCAAGATAACACCTTGCTTGGCATCCCTTATGTATCAGTTGCCTTGGAAAAAATACAACCTATGTATTTCATTTGTCTTCTTGTCATATGTTTTAAAAAACCCTCTTTACAAGCTTCTGAATAAAAGTAACCTTCTTAGTAAAATAAAAGCAACCTTCTTCACCACCTTAGTGAATGCCTGACCTAAACCAGTACTGTTAAACCATTTTCTTCATTTCATACTAGGCAGAGACCTAAGTGAAAAGTTAAGATCATAAACCAAACGAAGTAGCAAGGCACTGCTTTAATTGTACTGACACTAAGCTATGGACAGGCACAACTCTTTCCTGGCTGTTTAGTCTTTCAGAGGAATACCTGTATGGCACCCGCAAGCTCTTCCTGCTGTGCTACTGCAGGTGGGGAAGAGGCTCAGCTGTGTGACTGCAGCTGTTCTGCCCTCCTGCCACCACCACTACTCTGCATTTTTCCAAACCATTTCTGGAACTCACGTCAGACAAAAGAGTGTGTTTTGGCCGACCACAGTTTGCAGCACTATAAACCACAGCCACAGGTACAAGGATAGTACCTTGTTTCCTTACTGGAAAATGTGTTTCATTAGGTTAATTAAGCTGTAACTATTTGTCTTTCTATCATCATCATCCTTACTATATTCCTTGCAGGTCTTGTATAACACAAGCTAATGATTCTGCGATTCTGCACTGAAAATTTTGGACAGGTAGACAGCTCCAGTATTGCTTCTCTTTCCCCCAGTGCATTATGATGGCTGAAAGTGCAACACGGCGGCTTCCAATCTTCTGGTCTCTCACTGTCATAGCAAAGGGACAGGGGCAGGCACTGAAATGAAGACAATGGTATTTTCTTTGTAATGAAGTCCAACTAGAGACTCTCAAGCTAACTAAAAGGAGTAACTCAACTAAGTGTAAATCTGACTAAGAGATTTCTGTCAGTTAAACACTTATTTCACTACTACTTATTCCACCATGGAATTTGCACAATTAAAAAGTTACAATTCTGCTCTCTACTTCTGAATTTCTTCGGGCAAGTCTTGTGGGTGGCCCTCAAGATACATTTTACCAATTTTTCATGCCCATCCCTCCAAATGTGACCCTGCTCTTGTGCTTTTATCTCTCTGACAACTTCACACAGGAAAACATGCAGCCCCTCTGATAGCATGAAATCGGAAACAATGGCCTCTGGAAACAAAGGGGAGGAGGGAGGCAGGGTACAGTCTAGGTCCTGGCTGATTTTAGGCACAAACAGATGTTCATAGGACCCAACACCCTGAGCAAGTTGAAAGGACAAGCTTGTAAAAGAAATGGACCTTAAAAACAATGTATTGAAGAGCTTTAAATAAAGGCAAAGGGAAAGCAATATGGCTTTCACTGATAAATCTCAGCTAAGAAAACCAAAGTGGCACCATGAATTTCAATGACGCATTTTTCTTTCTCAATGAACTCTACAGCTCATTTTGAAATCTACAAATTGCTCAAATCTCGACTTAGTTTACAAGCCTCCCATAGCCATTAAAAGGTTACAATACAGGCATTTCTATTTCTTGTAACTAATCACCAGAGCTGGGAACACCCAGCGAAGCCCTGAAATATAGGCTAATGCCATTATTTTAAAAGCTGCTTACAGCTCAACAAAGAAGAATATGCTGAAAGAATCTTGATTGGAAAAAATCTTAGACTAGCTGTTAGAACAAATTATGTTCAATCTCCTGCTCTTTTCATGTGCACTATTTCAGACTCTAAAAGCGCCATGGAAAGAATCCCTGAAGCGCTGTCCTGAATTGGACTCGGGTTCTGTTTCACAAAAGCCAAAATGCAGCATTTACAAATGAAACGAAGTGTGGAATCACTCCTCTGACTGAAGTTTCTGCTTTTGTGATTAAAACTCTCTTCCTCTCTCTTGAAGAGCCTGCCATCCAAAAGGCCCTGTGCCATGCTCCAATGCACAAAATACATGTATTCATTACAGGAGAAAAAAACCCTGAAAAATTTGGCACAAAGGCAGGCGCATAGCTTAAGTCCTGTCTAGGGTAGCCCTCACTTGAACTCCACTCATTTGCATGGATTTTGCCTATTGATTGTCTCTATCAGGGATACAGCGGATGGTTAAAAGGAATGTTCCATCAGCTGCTTGTGGTCAGGTGCATATTTAACTTGATAATTATTAACATCAATGAGACTCACACAGTAAAGAAATAAAGAAGTGGAATCTTCCTCCACAAGCATCAAACTCAGTAGCAATTATTTTAATGACAAAGCTGAGACATGGTATCTAAGTCTGCTCAGTAAGCTTTATGAAATTACAAGTCCAAACTCCATCCAAAAGTGACTGTACATCTGTCTAGTCTAATCATACACCGTACGTTGCATCAATTCCATCCTCAACTGAAGCAAATGGCACCTCTTTGACTAAAACAAACCTTCAGAAATGCATGACCTCTTGGTAAGACACAGGACACTCACCAATTCCTCTGGCAGCCACTCCAGGAACAGAACCACTTATTATTCACTGAACCACTTATTATTCACTCTTGTGGCTAACTTCCCATGTATGATTTTGCATTTTAAATTGTCTGTTAGCATCTTCTAGACATCAGACACAGAAGGAAGGGCGATATTGCTGTGAACACAGCAAAGTATGAGACCACAGCCTCCTGACTGGAAACTCCTGGGAAACCCTCTGACCCACTGGCAAGGGCTGTCTGAGTTAACTGGAGTGAACCTCTAAGGAAGCCCAGCTCAGCCAACCTGGCTCTACAAGCTCTGAAAACAACTCCTCCTTGGCACTCAGATCTGGCCTGGGGTCTGGCTATGAGGACAGAGGGCCTTGCTCTCCTCTCACCCCAAACAGTGACTTTGCAACACATGGACTGGAGATGTGCGATGGATTTCAATACACAAGCTCAGCAGCCACACGTAAAATCAAACTCGCAATTAAAAAACATTTACTTAAAGATGCCTGAATGATTATGCTGCGGGCTTTGCTGCAGGAGCCGAGGTTGAGCTGTTTGCCTTTGATGTCTCCTACTGCTCTGCCACCGACCCCTTGGTGCTCCTGCAAGGGCAACACAGCCAAATGCAAAGTTAAACACTGATGTTTTCAACAAACTCACCTCTCCATAGGATCACTTGATTTCATTTCACCATCTTCATCCAAGCTGTTAATTTAATCTCACGACAAACTGCCTTGTTCCAGCATGTTTTGTGACTGCATTTGCTCTCTCAGTTTTCTTCTCATTATCAAACCCTGAATTAGGTTGCCTGAAGTGAATGTCAAGGTAATGATCCTTCAGCTAATGAGAACCTTGCTTGGTGCTTCCCTCCTTTCCTCCCCCTTAACTACAGGAACAAATCTGTTCTTCTGCAATGTCCCAGGTACTCCAGTTTGTGCTAAACCAACCTTCAAGTCTGTTGGTTACAGATGAGCAATTACAATTGGCCACTCCTACTGTTTAAATTCCTTCTCCTGACTCATCTGTCAGGAAACATCACACAGGCATTGGTGGCTCAAAGCTTTCCTTAATTTTTAAATTATACACAAGTGTGTCAAGTTAGAGAGATTTTCAGTACATTCAGGGAAAACCTTCATAGTTTTTCTACTTCCAGATGTGAACAGAGCTCTTGAACATCTTACTTCAGTACAACACTGACACCCTTGTGAAATTCAGCATTTGTTAAAACTGCAAAAATAAAGGACAAAAGGGAAAAGTAAGTCTTGCTGGCTCTTTCAAAGACATTTACAAGTGGGGTAAGAGTTACCCTTGATAAGCCTTCCAGACCTACTGGAAAGAGATTTTCATATCTATCTGAATTTTTGGACTGTCTTCAGATACTTCAGAGTGAGAAAACCAAAACAGACTATGGTTTTGAATGGCATTGAAAGAATGCTTTTTCTGCATGAGTGCTAATAACGCAGTATTATTTGCAGTTGCCATACTGAACTATCTACAACAATGTGATTTCAGAAGTGCTATCATCTTCCAGTTAGTGCAAACCAGCGTGGTTTGCACTAACTATGACATGTTTTACTCCATAAAGGAAATCCTTTAACTTCAGAGGACTATACTCAGCGCACAGGAAATTGAGCTGCCAGTACTAAGGGATTTTAAAATTACCATTACAACCCCACTAAAAAC
Organism: Origma solitaria; assembly: GCA_013397895.1. Taxonomy (NCBI): domain Eukaryota; kingdom Metazoa; phylum Chordata; class Aves; order Passeriformes; family Acanthizidae; genus Origma; species Origma solitaria. Next base: position 55,554 of record VZRL01000036.1, read on the forward strand.
AAGTATACACATCTGACCAATTAAAAAACAGTAATTCACTGCCTTCAGTGCGAGTTCCATTTAGTTCTAGAGAAATTATCAAAGGTAGGAACAATGTTAATGCTAACAGCCTATATATATCCTTCTGTATCTTCCCAGTGCACACACATGACTGAAAGAAATCCGTGCAAGTTACTGGCAAAAAATCAGGTGAAACAGCCAACTGTACAGGAATCATTGGCAGAAATTGCCTTTCATTTCAACGGTCATAGTTTCACCAGAAATTCCAACAGCAAAGGGCCAACATCAGCTGTTTGCTGAAGCACATACAATACACAGCAGCATCAGGCAGCGGTTTGAGCGCTCTGCACAGCCTAACAACAGAAGAATTGCAGCCTTAATTTTGTCTAACCCTGCTTTTATTGTTTGTCATTGTTTCTTAGAGTTATTCTGCTGTCAATATTTGAAGAACAGAATCCTGTCTGGATATTGATTTCCTGAAGACTTTGAATCACTGCCTTCATAATGCATATATTTTAAGGCAAGTGCATGCAAAAGGTGGAGGTGAAGTTGCTTATTGAATTAAATCAATACAAGACACCATACTGGCAATTATCACCTAGTATTCATTTTATATAATGTAAAATACCGAGCAGACAGAAGAAAAACAAATTTCCACCCCACTTTGGCAATCTTTAATTCAAATCTCTTGTATACTCTGGACCTTTGGTTTGCTTAAGTTCAGCTGTTGTCATTCAAGCATTGAGCACCCACTTGACTCTACTCTGAAACTGGTGATGACAGGGTTGCACAGTGCCACCTCCTGTGATACTCCCACGGAGGGTAGAGAAGGAAAGCAGTGCAGCTGCAGTCTAGAAATTCTTCTCCAAGGGCAGCTCAGGGGTTGCACTGCAGGGACTCCATCACTAAAAAAGCCCCAAATGACATTGGGGGAAATATGGGATCCACACTAAAGTCCAACTTGATGTTTATGTTCTGCAATATTACAGTTATACTGCATTCCAGCTGAAAACAAACAAAAAATTACATCTGGTTTAATTTTCAGGGAAGCTTTAGGATTATATGAATAAAAATAATCTAAAAATAGCATTATAGAAACAGAATGGGATCTCCATAAGGAATTCACCCAGTATATGCATTTCTTTACTGTCTCTAAGGGAGCAAGGGGATCTGAGTGCCACGCAGCAGACTGGCCAGAACACAGTGAGAACCAGAGCTGGATGTAACCCGCAGCAGTGTGCTGCAATCCATCCCAGAGTTCTTAAGGCTGGAGAGCAAACTACCAGCCTTTGCCTGTCTGAGAGGTATTTGCTATGCTCAGAGCTGGACAGGAGATGACAGGAATCATCTCCAGGCACTGAGCAGCCCCCCTGCACTGAGCCATGCAGGCAGAACTGAGCGCGGGGGCCCCAGTCTATGCTCCTGCTGAAGTCTGCCTGGCAAGGGCTGAGAAGATGTGCTTCACTAAGAGCTCAGGAAGATGTTTTCCCCCAGGAGGACGACCTCCTCCCTTTTATGACAGGAAAGCAGTGGAGGCTGAGCATATCTTTCTGCGATACTGAGGTGCATCAGTGCGCTGCCTCTTCCCATCACCTCTGCTTGGGATGCGGAGTACCCCCCACAGCAGCGTGTGCCAGGAGGGGGAATCCCCACCTGAGGCATTCTGCGTGCCCTACATGAACCCTGGCCCACTCCATAGCCTTTTCTCCCATTTCACAGGAATAGTTTCCAAGGAGCACAAGGGGATTGACCCCTCAAAGACTTTTAACACGGGACCCCAAGAGTGCCATCTCAAAGGCTGAACTCAGAATCTGCCCCTACCAGGGGGCTGTTTCATATATACTGTCTCTTTTCCTACCTCTACAAAAAAGTGCTATTTAATTGTTAGTGTTTATTTGTCCCACTGAAAGGGCAAGTTACACAAGAGTGCAGAAAGTCAGCTACAAAGAAAACAACAAAAACTAACAGAAGCCAGATGAACATGACTTCACAGAAAGGTCCACGTGGTAATATATCTTGTTCTTCCAGAGGAAGACACCATGAAGAAATATGATAATTTTCAAGGATTTTATTGGCATACTCTTCACTCATTAAAAAAAAAAAAATCTATTCCATGATCGTTGAGAATAACATCAGACTGTATAGGTCAAAAATTGACTGACATCACTCTGGACAGGCATTATTGAGACACACAAAGAAGCCATTGTGCCTTTAAGCTTATGGTACGTTGCAACGCAGTAAATGAAAAGCCACTATTATGAGGGGATGTTTATGTCAGTATCTGAAACAAATCTTCTTTTTACTAGGATAATACTGTCTTAAATTGTTAACTGTTGATCAGATAAACAACATGTGATAAAGATCCTATAATCTCTTTTCATACAATTGGTTTTAACCCCTTAACAGCTTTACAAATTAAAATATTACACATTAATGACCCTGTGAAACCTTGTAAGAGCTGTAAATGACATCCTAATACAGTTCTTGTGTAAGCAGTAATGTGAGAATTCAAGATTAGATTTTAAATAATGTGGAGATAAGATGATAAAATTTTCACAGGAGGTAATGTCTCAGTCACTACTAGAATTTGCATCCCACCCCCTTCCCACTGTTTTGGCCTCTGTATGAGAAGAAACCAGTCTGATGTCCCTGGTAAGGCTGCAAATGGAAGAGGTATTTCATGCAGTGCAAGGCATGCAGGACCTCTCTGGCCGTGTGGTTCCAGGCAAAGGTGACCCATTCCTGCATGACTACATAAAGGGCCAGGAAGCTTTATCTTTCTTTCCTTGGACAGGGAGCAACCTAAACGTCACAGCAACTATTACAGCTGATTTGAGATTCCTGGATTGCCACTTTGCATACTTTGCTTGAAATGTCAAATTCTCATTGCAAATTGGGACTGGGAAAAACGATACATTATGGGAAATCCTATTCTGACAAAGGAAAAATTGCTTTCTGAATTATCAATACTAATAAAAGTAGATTTGTGGACACATCATGTAGATTGGAAAGTCAAAGTTTCCTTTAATAATGCACATGATAAAATACAGTGGAGATCTGCATCCAATATAAAAGTTTTAGAAATTACCACTGTGTGAGTCCTGCTCAGAGGGGCTGAGGAGCAGAAGTTCCTGTCCTGTTTCTTACCTCTCTTGCTACAGAACTGACAAGAGCAAGAACCATGAAAGAGAGAGGAAGCTTAAAATGTTTATTGTATGGTGCTAAGCAGTTCAGGGTGTGTTTTCTGAACCATCTTAAAATTAATACTGATGTCTATGCTAATTTTCAGTGAAATGAGGACCAGATCCATTTGCCTGTGCTAGTGCAGAGAGGGCTGAAGAAGCTGGAAGAAAGAGAAACAAATAAATCTGTCTGCCAAAGAGTTGTACATGTATGTACATGTATGCCTGCATTGTAAGCTACAATCCAAAAATGTTCTGAACACCCTTATCCTGACAGCTTCATGGCAGAGATCCCACAAAGAACAAAACTCAGGTCACCACATATTCTTCTTGCAAGGGGCAATCCAATAGCTGGCTGATGAGTAAGCATTCACATGGGGAAACAGGCATTTTTGTCTTTTTTATGCATGTCTGAGTGGGATGGAATCAAACAGAAAAGTGGATGTACTAAGTCATAATTACATATCCAGGAATGTGTTTAAAAAAAGGAAAGACATGGGACAGGCAGGGAACTGAGAGCTAAAAAGTACACTGAAGTTAGGAGAAGGTTGCAGTGTTAGAAGAATTTGGTTCAATTACTAAATACAATTGAAAAAATTAGTGTGGCAAGAGAATGTAATCTGGTATGTGTTTTCTTTAAAAGACCTGAATTGGAGAATTTCTTTGACTAAAGATGGCACATTTTATTTACTCTTTGTCAAGCCACTGCCTTTATTTCCATTAAACATTATTAATATCCTGTTCAATTTAAGGTCACTTGAAAAGTAAGAATAAATAAAGTTTGTAACAGGTCAAAAAGCTGAACCTCTTGAGCTACTCTATCCCTGGTAACAGTAAGTTTGTCTGTCCTACAGTGCTTCATGGAGGCACAATGGAGCTCTGGGGCCATAGTCACTGATAAAACAGGAGTGCATAAACCAGCTACAAGAGGAGTCAATAAACACCTTTTTAATCCTAAAACTTGGTGGCAAGTTCTTCCTCTCCTCTAGCAAAGCAGGACCTCGGGCAGTGCTCCAAGCAGAGCCAAGAGAGCAGAGCAGTGGCTGGGCCAGCGCAGCCGCGGGATGACCGCAGACACGGCGGCCGTGCACACGCCTGCGCCTCGAGGGGAGGACACGGACATGGACACACGGACATGGGCACGGATACGGGCACGGACACGGACACATGGACATGGGCACGGACACGGACACGGACAGGGGCAGGGACAGGACATGGACATGGACAGGGCATGGACACGGACACGGACACAGGCATGGACACGGACAGGGACAGGGCACAGGCATGGACACGGACACGGACAGGGACACAGGCAGAGACACGGACACGGACATGGGCACAGACACGGACACGGACAGGGACAGGGACATGGGCACAGACACGGACACGGGCACGGACACGGACAGGGACACGGGCACAGACACGGGCATGGACACGGACATGGGCATGGACACGGGCACAGACAAGCAGCGCTGCTGCTGCCTCGGGAGGCTCTTGGACCACTGTGACTGTGCCAACCCCAGCGGTGGAGTCTGAGGGGCTTTATCAGTCCAGATAGTATAGATAATGTGGCTTTAACTGCAAAGGAAACAGATGCGGCCAAGATTTGAATTACAAGACAAATGATTTAATGCAACAGCAACTGGTGTCTCTCACCACCGCTGTTTGCTGCCTGGCCCAAACAAAGTCCTGCCATAAATGAACTTTACATACTGCAGGCATCACCGTTTGTCCGTTCTCGCTGAGGCCAACCATATTTACCACTGGTCAAATCTAAATAAAAATAAAGTTCTTATTTTTTAACAAAATATTGATTTTGGTTTCTTAGTGCACTTTTCTACAACTTTAGAGAATTCCTATTTTCAGGTAAAATAAAGACATTTTTTAATGTTTTAACACAGCTGCACACACATCCAAAGATTTTGTGCATTCAGTTCATCAACTCTCACTGTATTTCTGATGCCAACTCAAAAATAAAATTTGCCATTGTGACAGGGGTGCTGATAGAGGCAAGTATGATCCTGTTCCTTGTTTTTCAGATAGATATCAAATTCTTTCTTCCCAATTTTGTTTTTGATAAGCAAGAAAAATATAACTCTTTAATACACAGCATGCTTTTTAAAAAAAAATTCCCTCTGGGTTTCCATTTATGGCAATGAAAATAGCTATACACAGGCTTTTGATATACTGCAAATATGCAGAGTATAAGCCTTTCCTTCCCCCTGCCTTTTGTGGGTGCCTTTCAAACACCAGTGCATAATTCATGCATAGATGTTAAAATTTTGTATCACTGTAACATCCAGGAATAAACCGAAACGTAAAAAGAATGCATTTTTTGCAGGTACATCTATTTCTTCTAAAATGACATAATTCTTAAAAAAGGGATTTTATAGCATCTACCCAGGTGATATTTTGCCTCATTTGAGCTCGTAAGTTGCTATGCTAGAAATAAGCAAAAAAATAAACAGGTGGGTTATTAAAGTACTTATCACAGATTTGCATGACACATTAGAATACTCCAATAAATTATTCAAACTACAGCTGCTTTGATAAGAGTAACTTTAAAATCCAATTATTATTACTGGTTTTGTGTGTATTATATATGTGTGTTTTTCTGGCCACAGTCCCTGCTGCACCATGCGCCCTCGTGCCCTGACTGAGAACAGCTGACTGCCACTGCTTCAAGGTAAGCACAGGATGAAACGCTTCCCATCTTCCAACTCCAGTGCTACCCACGCTACAGGCGCAAAACCCAGCGCATGTCAAAAAGTTTGGCAAACACATCTCAGTCTGTCATCCAGCAGATATCAACCTGCCTCCTGCAGACAAGCACTGTTACACCTGGGCAGGCTGCAGGGGATACCTGGATCTGGCACTAGGATTTTATCAACTATGAGCCATTGTCGAGGCCATTTTTCCACGTACACGAAGCTGCAGCCTCTGGAGCTGCCAGCCCGGGAAAAGCTGCCAGGTGCCCTGCAGATAACACTGGCTGCTTTGTCAAGAGCTCACAGGTATCCGCACAGCCCCGACGAAAGATGCTCACCCACCAGGAGCTTCCTCGCTGCGTCCCTGCCGCTCGCCCTGCCCATTCAATGTGGCACGCACATCCCCAGCAGCCACCAGCCACCAGCAGGAAGTGTCAGGGCTGATCCCCGTGCCAGCCGTCCCTGCGCTGTCAGCAGGTGATGGATGGCAGGTGTGAGGCGCTGGGGACGGGTGCTGCTGGCACCGCTGTCACCCGCCGGCACTGCCAGCTGAGGGCACAGCTGCCGCCGGCAGCAAACAGACACTGAGACAACCGCAGCCACGGGGCCCAGCTCACAGACTGCGGGATTCATTAGCTTAATGACACTCAGCCCTATTAGAAAGCACGAGATACTTGTATTTAATTTATGTACGTTTTAATTACGGACCAGGCAGTGCCAAGTTTGATGAACGTATAATCTTTTCTGTTCTGCTTTGTCACTGCGTTTGTATTATTAATTTGCATCTGAAGTTGGAGGAGCTGCTCAGCACTGCTGCGAAGAGGCCCTGTTTTTACAGTGTCATCCTTCACACGATGACGCTGCGTGGGACCTCTGCCTGCTGATAGCAGTGTCATCCCTTCCTGTAGCCACAAATTAAAAGCAGCTTTATGACCACATGCTCCGAGACCCTCTGGGGCCCCAGGGGAGGCAGCCAGAGAACAATCCATTCACTCATCTCTCCCCTTATCCATGATGGAAGTAGAAACAATTGCATCATTTAATTTACTGTTGCAACAGGGATATGGCTCAGTGGCCCCTCGTTGTTTTGAAGATGGATTTAATTAACCTCCTATGAATCTTGCCAATATGTGTGGCAGCATCAGTATGGAATGAAAGATGTCAAAAAATCAGTTGCAGGGTAATGAGCATTTCTCAAGCTTGCTCTGCTAAGAGGACTCATGGCTACAGAGTTTGGCCCCAGAAGAAAGCTGAGGAGCAGGTCGAGTTAATATACTGCTGCCTGGCCTTTGGGAATCCAGACTCAGGTTTGCCTTAGACTACTAAGAAGAGACGTAATTGAATAATTCCTAGTAGCCACATGTATCTTTAATGCAGGGGCCATTTGCAATCACTGGAAAATAAATAATTGCAATTAACTACACTGTTAAGTAAATATATCCAGTCCCTTGGGGAAGCAATCTGCATGCTTTTATAAGTCTGGCTACAATATAAAACTCATCAGAATGTCTGTGAGAGTAATTTATAATGAACATTTAGCAGGTGCCTCAGATGTGTTGCTGCCATTTACCTTCATTAATAAAGCTCTCCTTACTAGATCTGAAATTGTACACATTTTAATTTAACAAATCTTTATTACACTTTCATTTTACAAAGGATGTTGTTTCCAGCATTTCCTAGAAACATCTGAGCTTTTAAAGAATGTTGAAGTCTTTATAAGAGGAAGGTATTTACATTGAACTGTTTGAGATTATAAAATCATTCTAGGATCTTACATGCTTTCCTTTTTAATGAAAACATGATCTGAATCTTGTAAGTTATTGATTTATTCCATGATGTACAGGTTTATCTCAGAAATAAATCAACATATTTTTTCTTTTAAAAGAATGGTTCAGTTATCCCTTTACTGCAGGAGGAGGGGAACTCTATTACAGTTTTAAACTACCAGCCACTATGGAGCAGGACCTGCTGGAGCTTACCACTTGGCCATGAATTAAATGGTTGCACCTGATACCCTAAATGGATATGTGTAGACACCTGCATGTTATCACTGCCCAGGAAAGGTATCAGTGTTTGGTTTGGTTTGGGATAGGGAGGTACAGCTGAGAATGCCCACAACTACAGACACTTGCTTTTTATGCCATGTTAGTATTTTTAACACAATGACACTTTACTGGTTTCTCAAAGAAAAATCAGTCAGGATTAAAAAATAGAAGAAATTACTGCTGTGCTTGTATCAACAAGCATGCACAATTCTTTCGCACTCTTTTCCTGATGCATTCAAGGCATCTTCTGCAAACATTATTTAGATTAAAAAGTATATACACACACACATAAACATTTGCACCTGGCAGCCAGGTGGCTGGTGATGCCTCCTGTATGCAGGAGGACAGCAAGACCTTCATCCTGACAGGTGACCTGTTTTTGTCCAGGGAAGCACATCTGTACCAATGAGGAGATAATTAAGTCTCCACATCCATCTATCATCTGACTACCTCACTTGAATCAGCTTTTCAAATCAGTGATAATTGTCTTAATTAACTATTAATCTTTTTTATGACAATTACTAATGGGCCATTTCTTGGCTGGACTTTGCAAAGATCATTGTTAATGTCCAATGCATGGGATGAAACAAGTTCAACTTGAAATATTTCTTCAGATTTGAGTAAAATCTAAATCAATTATTCAGACATGAAAAGCTGTTCATCAACTTTTATTTTGAACAAGAGATATTTGTTCAAAAGAGAGCGAGTGCTCTCTCACAGGAGGAGGTCCATTTTGCAGGCACACACATCGAGGCAGCGACAGGAGTGCTCCTCCACATTCTGCTGGCACGAGTACGCTGGATAAAGGGATACGGTACCACCGCTGGCTTTTTCAGAATGAAAGACCACGTTGTGCCAAGACAGTGTGATCAAATGGAAATTATGTGATTCACTGCAGCATCAGCAATACAGCGGGAGCTAAAAAGTCATGCCAGAATGAAGCTGTTCCTATTTTATCAGATAATACAAAATCACATGGTCAGAGGTGGCAGAGAGGCACAGTGCAAGTGAATGATGGAGCCAGACACGAAAATTCTTATAAGCCATTACTACCTTTCAAAAAACCATTTAATCAGGAATTTCAGTCATGGCTTGTCAAAGGGCTGTTTGGCAGAAGTCTGGAAAGGAAATACTCTGGTTGACTGTAACCCATGGAGCAGACAGGGCAGGTGGACAAGGTGAATTCTGAGTTGTAAGATGAGGACATTAGTTCTTTTTCTGCAGGTAGAGCTTGAAAGCTTTTTGTAGGCCAAAATGTCTGGAATCCTGAAACACCACTTCCATTGCTATCTTTATAAATTTTCATATATGATACACTTAATCCCTTTCCAGCTTACCAAGCTATCACCAACCCTAACAAAATGTCCTTTAGTGAGAAAATAGTAAAACCTGTTTTGCCCTGGATACAAGGCAAGGCTATGGTTTACCTTGAGCAGATGGATTTTGTGATTAATGTGACTTTCTCCTAAAGTCTGACAAACTGAACTGGTTACTGAGCTGCTGTTCTTGGGACTGAGGAGCATACAATTATCCTTCCTTTTTCCTTGGAAGTACAAGGAACTTTAAGAGACTCTTGAATCAGCAGTCTCAGACAGAAAGAGGGTTTTATTTCCAAAAAGTCAAAATAAGCCCTGTTTCTTAATCCTGCTTGTACTTTCCTAAAATGGACATATTGGACTAGGAAGACTTTAGAGTTCCAATGAATAACTTCTTTAAGTATTAAAATAAAGTCATTCTCAAAGATTAATACAGATTGTTACTATGGCCAGCTGACTGAAAAATATACTCTTCCTTGATCTAAACCCACCTAAAACACTTGAAGGTGACTTAAATAGAGCAAGAGCAGTAAGCTGGCTCACTGAGACAGGAGAAATACTTCTCTGGATAAGCACAGCCAAAGCTGCGAGCTGGGAGGCTCTGGGCTGGGGCAGGGAACAGGAGAGAGGGCAGCTCTCCACGGGCATGCTGCAGTGACCACCGAGTTCCAGCACAGTGCCTGGGCCAGCTGGAAGGGGAAATGTCTCTTTTTTTTAGCACCTTCTTTAACAAAGAAGAGGAAAGGGCACCTCCGCATGTGCCTGACCCAAAGGGCCAGCCTGGGCAGATGCAGTGCGTAGGAAGCCTCACACACATAATGACAAGGGGTCACAACCCTCTCACTGTGCTTCCAGAGATCCACGTGGATGAGGAGCCACGGAGATTTACAGGGCCAATTCTGCTTCCACACTTACACCAGCCACAGTTTGTGGAGTTTACAGAAAGTAATAGATGATAATATGTAGTTTACATTAAAAGAAGAGGTAAAAGTGGAGATCAGAATGGCCTTGGACCCCTCACAGCATGAAAGCCCATAAGCTCTACAGCAGCGACCACAGGGAAGAGAATTAACTTCTTTCACGTGGTCACTCACAGTCACTTCATTTTCTCTAATTTCTCACCCCAAACAAAAGTTACCTGTCCTCCTCAGTTCTTGGTAATAAACTCTCTCATTCATCCCTCCGCAACCTCCTGTTCCCTTCTTATGCTTAATGTGCTCAGAAATTGTAGTATCCTGGTTTTATTCAGGCGAAAGTCAAGTTGTCTCATTTTGGAACTTTCAAGCATGTAACATATTACCTTTTTAAGAAGCAAAACACTAACTTATAATAATGTTTAAATTTCTGGAATAGTCTTCAACTTCAGCCTGAGCGTATGTCTCACTGCTGCTACAGATTTCTTTAAAGTTGCCTCATCAAATCTCCTTTCTACTCAATTTTAGAAGATAATTTTCCAGAAATAGAAGAAGTACCTTTGTCACACATGAAATTATAAATTTGCAATGCACTTCTGATCAGTGCAAAGATTACAGTGACCTGTCTGTGTTAGCTTTAAAACGGGAGAGCTGAACTTTTGGAAGAATTATAGGACAGCTCTTTCCTACACAAAGAAATATCTCAAAGTTATGTTTTTGTGAAATGCTGTAACAATACTTGTACTAGAGACAGTACAGAGAAGCTGATATAGACTAGAATTCATAGTTGAACCAATATAAACATTTGTATCATTTTTTATATGTTGCAAACACTTCCATATGTCCTGGGAATAGAGATGCTGGAAGATATATCAAAGCAGTGGGCAAATAATCATAATGCTGCACCACCCAAAAGAGTCTAGCATTTAAAAAAAAAATACAGTAGGCAAAACTTTCAATTTAAACAGCCACCTTTGTCAATGTAGGATGAAGTGAATTTAGCAGGACATCAAACAGAAAATTCAGGTCTTACAGCTTATCTTAAAGTGACCAAAACCTAAGGATATGTAGATCTTTCTTCTGCAGTTATTGCCTTACTAAATACATTTTGTAATGACAAGGGTTATTTTTGCTGACTGGAACAGGGTGGTGTCTTCCAGGAGGCTGGATTCTAATGGAAGATTTTCTGGATGCTTTCCAATGATAAAGTGCTGGCATTCGCCTTCCTTAAGGAGAGGGCCTGGCCCCCCAGCTCGGCCACACAGCCCCAGTGGGATGTGCTGGGATCTGGCCCCAGTGATGCTGCCGGAGCAGGTCAGGAACTGAGCAGCAAACACACTTGGAAGATTCATCGGTGCTACCTCAGCAACAGCACCTGGCAGTGCCCATGTGCCAGTAACAACCTCCCCATGGACTACTCCAACAACAGGAAAGCAGATTTTCCTAGCAAGGAAATCAATGTGACTTTAGATTAAGGCTCCCGTAAGTGTTCAATAAATTATATATTAAAGATTTATAGTCTATTAATTATGAATTAATACGCACAATGTTTTTTGCATCTGATTTAGGACACTGCACGTTGGGGTCTGGACTCCACATTCTGAACAGCTCTCATATTCTCCCTTTAAACGGCCTAATTGGGAAATTCTTCAGAAACCCACTTTATTCTTTATGTTTGCTGTAAGCACAGTCTGCATTTACGCAACACAAGTATTGCTCATAGATCTCAGTGTCCAAGCGTTCACCAACTGTAGGGTCTCAAGAGGGAATTTAAAAGGTCAGCAAGAAAAGCAGAGATAAATTTAGTAACATACACAAAGATGACAGGTCAATGGATTAACCCTTACAATTCCCAGTATTAACTCCACTGCTGAATAGTCCAAAGAGTGGTTAATATCCATTTGCGCAGGCATGCATTTAAATACCAGAAGGGACTGGGATGGCCTTTGGAGCAGGAGGTTCCCAGCTGAGCACAGGCTCACCCTGGGGCTGGCACTGAGCGTTTGGGACAGAGGCACCTCTGGCTGCTCTTGTTCCTGTTCTGCCACTGCCATCTGAACATGGTCATGGCATTTGGCCAGCTCCAGAAAATGGCACAGCTGAGTAACACCATTTACAAGCTACTTTGTGAAGTGATTTGGGGTTGGATTTTAAATGCAATCAGACCACCAAGTCCTATCTAGTAAAATTCCCTCTAGAGGTGGCCTATAGCTCTGCCCTTCCAAACTATACTTTAGGAACTGCTCTGTCACCTAGGAGCCAGACCTTACTGCCAGCACTGTATGCTGACTCTTGACTCCCTCAGGACTGTTCCAGAGCCTAGAGGCAGTCCGAGACACGGTGCCCATATAATCACTTCTGTGGAGAAATCTATATGAGACAACTGTTTCTTAAAGCTTTGGGATCTGCTGACATACTGATTTATAGACTGCACCAAGTACAGAACACTACAAAACAATGTGACTGTAAGCTGTCCATGTATAAACTGTAAGTGGAAATTTCTGGATCAACTTCAATTATGCATAATAAACATTGCAGAGTGGCTGAGTGAAGTTCTGATTACTGGGCTATGCTACTTCTCCAAGAAAGCAACAGAAAATCTAGTGCTTTGTACACTCACACAGGCATGCATCTTAGATAGGAAAAATGAGAAAATGATTTTTATTCATCTTCCAATTACACCTTTTGTGCTCACATGCAGCAACATTAACCGGCAGGGGTAAAGCACTCCCATGATGCTGAGTACTGTGTCAGGCTCAGAACCCCTGAGCTCACCCTACCTCCTTTGCAGCTCATTCAGTTTCCATCATTTAGGGTTAGTGACAGTATTTCGTTTGATGGGGATCATTTTGAAACTCATAGATACGAATATAGAAATCTTAATCTATTGGAGATAACTCTGCTGCAGTGTGACTGACAGGTGTTCTCAGACAGGAACATCCCCAATAATACCATCACACCACCAGTGAAGTAAAAAAGCCGTAATAGCTCAAAATCAAGTGATCCCTGAACATTGATGATAGCCACGTCAGCCACAGGGCAGCAGAGCAGGTTTTAACCCTTAACATATGCAGTATGAAGCTGCATAACCTGAATTAGTGACATGACTTTCAACTACGCTTTAAGCTTGTTGGCTAAATGACTGCAGTACAGAAAGGATTCCAAGAAGTTTTTAGTTCCATATGCAATGCTGTAACATCAAACTCCTGTTTTTCAACAGATGGACTACTCACCACGTCAGGAAGGAGAACAGCACCACACCTGGATTGGGGGAAGCCAGCCTTTGGCACACAGAGCACTTACCGCAGTTTGATTTACAAAATAAAAACTTCTGGCTTAAAAGATACATGCCTACCCTCAAGGACACCAAAAAGACATTGCAGTACCTCAGAGAATTAAAGTGGGAAAACCATAACATTAAATTGGTTTTCAACCTGTGTATTATTTCTGACCCCATGTCATCTGGAGCTGAGCTTCACCATTCAAGTTAAAGTTATCTCAACTCATAATGAGTAGAGTTTAGTACATTCTTTTGGTTTTACACAACTCTCTAAGTTACCCTTCCATACCATCAGTGGCTACTGCACTGATGGCTGCCTGTACTTTGAAAGTGCAGAGCTCTATCACGGACATTTATGAAATGGCTCTCGTTTTTTCCTCAGAGTAGGAAGGTAACGCTTCTCCTGCTTGCAGGAAATTATTCTGACTCACTAAGAGCTATAGGGAGATGGCAAAAGTCACAACCGTGCAATGTTAGCTACTTGTTACATGTTTCTGTTAAAAGTAGTCTTGGCCAAGTCTGATGTCAATATCAACATTACTTTAAGTCACTTTTAGCTTTTCTATGGGAAAAAAAAGTTGAGAAATCAAACCTAGTAGGATCTACAACAGAAGGAAAAGAGAAGTCATACCTCCACTACTGCTTTGGCATCCAGCCTAAAGTTGAAATCTCCAAAGACAAAATACGAAACTTTCTCAAACCGCTGATCTATAATTCTGCAAAAAACAAAACCAGAACAAACCTGTCATTCAGCTTTACATACATACAAGAATGTACAAACACACACATGTTATCCTTGAGCACAGTCTCAGAAATAATTATCGGAACCATCAAAACCACCAATTTATACTGGACCAATATATTAACCGTATTTTTCAGTTGATTTTCTTTGCTTAGGCAATTCTATCTCCAGCCCTGTACAACAGTGCACTTGATTTCCCCTGCCTGGCTGACAGAGAAAGCTGGGGGAAAGCATATTTGCAGCAGCTCATACAAATCTTGCAGAAGTAGCATTTGGGGACCAGGGAAATCCTGAGGGTATCATGGAGGTCTTCCACACCTTTGAAAGTTTAAGGATGTGGCTTTGGGCGGGGCAGGTAAGAATTAGGAATGCTGAATTAGCAGTGAATTCAGACTATGTTTGAGTTTACTGATATATAAGGAATGCTACTGGTGTTTTTGAGTACTTTGAGAACCACATGAGAAGCAATGTGGTAGGGATAGATAATCATCCCATCTGACAGACCAAGCATCCCTGAGGTTCCCAGACTGGCTACAGTTCTCTGAAGACAACTCTCTGTGCGGTTCACAGCAGATTTTTGCCAAGGCTGTAGCTAACACCCAGCAAGTAATTGCTCCAGCTGTGGAGTGAAGATTGACTCAAGCCTTAGCTCAATCCTACCCAGGGAGACATGGCATTACTATCCATTTTTCAAATCTTGAGTTACTAAAAAATGTCATTATATTATTAGTTGATTATTATGATATTATTAACAACAGTTGTGAGGTACTCTCAGCAATATGCAATTTTACAGCTTCAAGAGATCTTGGTATTTAGAAATCCACCAAGTCACGACTATTTTCAAACCAGGAATTAATACAATTCATCTCCTATCAGTGGCTGAGGAAGGTATGAAACACCCAAAACTTGACTGCCACAGCCACCAAGAATTTATACAGACAAAATGCACAAAATCCCACTGGGTGTGACAGATGTGAGAACTAAGGAACAAGTGCAGGCAATATGCTGTGAACGTTGTGGTAATAAATACATAAATATGTAGGCATTACGCTGTCAGAAACTCCAGGTGAGCCTGGGGCAGGGCCCACACAGACAGACAGAGCATTATTCAGCAGTGCTGGTTGGGAGGCTTCCTGGAACACTGCTGCCCGATGAGGAGGCACTAGCTTCAGATGACTTTACAAGTTTTAATGCATTACATCCATTTATTCTCAAAGTTATATGGAAAGATGCTACATTGGATCTGTAATGAGATACTGCTGCTCCTCTGAAAACATCTCACAGTTTTTGTCAACAGTCATCTATTACGTTAGGAATATTATTCTATGGAAAAAATTATGTGCATTGGGCCTAAGACACTGATCATTTGAAGAAAATCTCTTGCAAAGACTTATCCTTTTCTGGTATGAAAATCTCCAATCCTCCATTTAGCTGACAGATTACTGCAGGCACTCTTAATAAATACTGGCTACTGTCAGCTCCCAGCGAGCCCTGAGAAAAACCTGTCACTCCTGACCTGCACAAAACATTAGTTTGATTAGTGCCCTCACAGAAAATTGAAGGAAAATAAGAACTGAAAAGTGAAACCATTTACACTGCCACAGTTTGCTAACACTATCATTGCAAAATCAGATCCGCAACTTACACATGAGAACAACTGATTTTCCTTTGCCAACTGTCCTGATTCATGCATCAGCTTTGGCTCTGCTCGTTGCCATTTACTGCTGACAGAGGAATGACAGATATTGCAGGAATGACATCAAGGTCCATTGAAGGCCTCTTGAAACAAATTGGGATTATGAGAACCATGCATGTGATTGTATTATGCAAAGACAGATTTTCCAAATAAACAGACAATTCCAAATATAGTCTGTGAAAATGTCTCCAAACTGATGAACAAACCACCTGATTAGTCTGCTTCTGATCAATGAAAACTCAGTCATTTCACAGTCCTGTACATTACCTGATTGAAACATGATTTGCATACAAATCAATGCCAGCTTTACAACCGGCCAGTTTCTCCCCTTGCAGCTTCTCTTGTTGGACATTTTAGAAAGAGTGTCTCATGACAGACTAAAGAGTCCAAATGCTACTTCTCCAGAATGATGCTCCAAGTGGCTTCTGACACATCTGTTTTCACCAGTGGTGAAATTAATTCAGGTGTACAGGAAAATTCCCAACAGTGGCACAGCAAAGGATGCACATATTTATGTACTTATTAAGTGATGTGGGGTACCTAACAATGAAATTGCTTTAAATGACTCAACTTCATACAATGTATATAACCTACAGTCCTTGCCATTACTTTGTATTAGAAAGTGGAACTTACTATTAGTTCAAGAGTTCACAAATCTTAGACATCTTTCAGTGGTTTGGGACTCTGACAGCTCTATGCTGAAACACTTCCTGGTGCCTAAAACTGCCCTGAATCAATGGCACAAGAACTAGTTTTCCTGATTGTGCTTTCAGAGTCAGACCTCAAGTCCACAAAGGAGATGGCAACTGCCATGGTTTGGACCCTGGCCAAGCGCCAGACACCCATGACAGCTGCTCACTTGCTCTCCCCAGCCACAGCTGGGCAGAGGAGAGAGAAAAAAAAATAATAAAGTGGTCAAGAGTTGAGATAAGGGCCAGGAGAAAGCACTTCAAGGGCAAAACAGGCTCAACTTAGAGTTGCAAAGCAAATTTATTACTAACAGAGGAGGATAACGAGAAGTAAAATAAGCCCTTCAAGACACCCCTTCTTCCCCCTACCCCTCCTTCCTTCCCACTAACAGCACTGGGGGACAGGGCATGGCGCTTTGGGTCAGTCTGTCACCACGATCTTCCTCCACTGCTCAGGGAGAGAAGTCCTTCCCCTGCTGCGCTGTGGGGTCCCTCCCATGGGGAGACAATTCTGCATGAACTTCTCCAGCATGAGTCCCAACCTCATCCCAAAACTGCTGCAGTGTGGGTCCCTCGTCCACGGGGTGCAGCCCTCCAAGGCCAGGCAGCTCCAGCCTGGGAGAAGGGACCCTCTCTCTGCTGCGTCTCCCAGGGGATCTCAGCCTCCTCCAGCCATCACCCGCTCCTGTGGGCACCCCCCATGGGCTGGGGGTGATCTCTGCATCCCCCGTGGAGCTCCTGGGCTGCAGGGCACAGCTGCCTCACCATGGTCCTCACCACAGCCTGCAGAGGAATCCCAGCTCCACTGCCGGGAGCACTTCCTCCTCCTTCTGCACTGCCCTTGGGTGTCCATGCTGTTACCCTCGCATGTTCTCACCTCCTCCTCCTTCTCTCGCTAGTAAGAAACTGTATGCATATTTGTTTTGATTTCTTCTTAAATATGTTTTCACAGAGGCATAACCAACATCTCTAATTGGCGCAGCTTTGGCCAGCAGCATGTCCATCATCCTCAGAGCCATCACGGGGTGGCTCTGCTGGACACGGTGGAACCTTCCAGCAGCTTCTCACAGGAGCCATCCCTGCTACCAAAAACCAGGCCAAGCAAAACCAACACAGCGATAAAGAAGAGTACAGTAATATCCCCTCCCCTGGGAACATGCAGAAAAGCCTCCTGGCATTGAGGGGACTGGGACAGAAATGGGTCACCACAAACACAGCAAGTCTGGCCAGGGACACAGGGAAGGTGTTTGGACTGGGGTGAGAGCTAAACAACAGTCCTCCATTCCTTGTGTTTCCATGTTCTAAGCCACAAATATGTGCAGTTCAGCATGTGTACAGGCAACTGAAAATTCAGAAGATAATTTTAAAAAAAGAAAGAATGAGTGCTTTCAGATGAACTAGGAAGGATTCCAAATCTATGTCATTCTCCTTTGCATTTTGTTTCTAAAAAGTATCCTTCCTTTAACCACGAATCAAATAGTGCTTTAAAAATGTTGCCATGAATCACTCAATGAAGTGATAAATTTGAGCCATATAAAAAGAAAGCAGGCAACTCATATCACCAGCATAAATCCTACGGTTTTAGTGAGAGCATCCAGTGTCATTTCCGTAAACAACTTTTACCAGCTCATCCCAAACGGTTTCAACAGATTTGAAGGCTCTATTCCTGCACAACTTCAGCTAGCCTATGACAAAACAGGTGACTCAGTTGAAAGATTTCCTGACAGTACAGAAGGCACAGGTATTCCCCTTCCACAGCTCTACATGCCAGCATCAATGCCTTCGCTGACCATGCTGCTTGCTGCGACCCATGCAGGGCCATCAGGAGGGGACAGGCATTCGGAGTGGATCCAAAACTTGAATGCAAATGAAACAGAAAACTTTTCCAACAGATAACAGCTACCCCTTCCTTTCCAGAAAGAGAAGTCTTCATTTTGAAAGAACACATTCATCCTTTTAATCTTTTGCTCTTGCTCCAGAAGGAATCGCTTACAGGAAAAGAGTTTGTTCACATTGAAAACACACCAAAGAAAGATCATTAGTTCTGCATGTTTTGGAAATCAATATAACAAATTGACAAATCACTCAATATAACAAACTGGCAAATCAGCTGCACTGGGAAAAAAGCATGCTCCTGTTTGGGCTTACTGATGTCCCTGGTAAACTTTAGAGCACACAATTATAAACACTGCAGATGAATTCTCTACCAGTTCAAAAAACACAGAACTTGTAATTGCAGAAGGAGTCCTTAGTAACAGATTCTTCATGCCTGGAACACATTACCTTAATTATTTTGCCAGTTTCAAACTAATTCTACATTTTTAATTGATGGCACTACACTGAAAGTCTTCTGCACTGCTTGGGTTAGTGTCCATTTCTCTTCACATCTTCTTGTATTTTGAGAAGGGGCAGACAATTGAATGAAAGAGCTGAAGAGCTTTTTAGTCATGATAGCATAGTAAGAGAAGGAAAGATTCAAGCAATTGTTACTTTCAAGCAGAGTTTACAGTCCAAGTTAGTCCCATGTTGAAATGTTTTGATGAGTTAAATCCATGATTCATACTTTTTTTAAGGAGCAAACCTGACTGGCACTGCTAAGAGTCACTGCAAATTAACCCTGAATTACTTCTGCAATTTCTTTGCTGCAAGATAAATACACATAATTCTTATTTTGGTCTAACAATTGCAATTTTGCTCACACTGGGTGAGCAAAATCAGGAAGAGCTTTATAGGCCCAGAAAGAAGTTCCTGTGTCACACTGGAGCCATCCTCGCTCTGTTGCCTCAGTCAGGCATCAAGCAAACCTTGCTCCATCAGCAGAGCTTTTGGAATGGCAGACCCGGACACACTGTCTTGTGACAAAACCATCTGCTATTCTGGGGGCATCGCGTGAATTATGAGGAACCTCTGACCTCCCCGAGCAGGGCTGACCAGCCTGGCTGGGATGGGAGCAGGGCCGGACCGAGCACAGGCGATCAGGGGAGAGGTCACACAAATGCCATGGTGGAAGCATGTGCTCAAAATCTCCCCTCAGAGCCTGGCTACCCCAAATTACTCAGCTGTAAGGACAGACCTCTCAGCCTGAGGGGTAGTGTCAGCTACATGGACTATGAAGGCAAAGTTTTCACAAAGCCACTCTGGAAATGTCAGATCCCTACCAAGACTAAAACAAGAAGACGCAGAGGTTCCTCTTCTCAATACTACTGGAAATCTGGGTCTATTTATTAATTTCAGTTGCTGCCCAGACCCAGGTTCAGTGCCGTTCCAAAGTGAACGATCCTGTGTTATTGCAATCACAGAAATACTTTTGCAATTTATTTTGAAGTACTCACTATAGCAGCTACAAGTAAAGTTACTTGATGAAACACACCTCTTTTATAAATGCTGTACAAAGCACTGTATACACACTTTAAAGCACTGAAATTCAGCCAGAAAATAGTAAGACCAACTTCCCTTTGCATTCGCACTTCTCTCCCTCCCACACTGTCCCCCCTCCGCAAGACGGGAGAAGACAAGGAAGCAGTTAAATATCAGCAATTTGGTCATGGAAGAGAGCAGCTGAACATGATTCAGTGTGACAAGAGGCACTGTGATTTGGCTAAACCATTTCTCAGAGTACTTTGTAAGGAGGATCAGCAGCATTATTCCTTTAATAGCCATGTCTAATGCAATAGCCAGCTGGGTTTTGTCCCAGACCAAGGTATCAGCATCAGGTCAGAAGGTAACATTCTGTTTACACGATTATTTCCTAAAGCACTTATCTTCTCCTCGGTGTGAAAGTTGACTTTTCTGTTTGTAAGGAGGACTAAAGAATTGAGGGAATGGGAAAAATTAGCTACACTGAGCTGGAGCTGAATGGCATTAGGTGGGAGGTCTGAGAAAGTCTGCAGCGACGCTCAGCAGGACACCTTATTAGCCGCGTCATCGCAGTTCATTCAGGCAAGCCATACCAGTGTCACCAGCATTCCCACACAAAGACAAAGTTCTTCACACAGTCTATAAACATGCCTCCCTGGCCAATTCATCCTAACTTGACACTGCTGAAAAGAGGGGCTTGAGGGTTTTGGGTTTTTTTTAAACACAACAATAACATAACAAAACAAAACAAAAACCGTGCAGCTCTGCCAAGCAGGCTGAATGGGGGAGAAGGAGGGACACTGTCACGTTTCTTGGGAAGAAACAATCCAGAGGTCAAGCCATATTTTATTCAGTGAGCAAATTTTTATAACTAAATGTGTTTAAGATAAATACCAGCTAATATGAGCCCTTCCATCTTCCTCATACAACTTCTGGGATAACATACTATCTCTCCACAACCAATTTATTTCTGTGCATTATCTGCACATGGGAGTTACAGACAGAAAAGCTGTTACAAAGGGCATAGAATCAAAGAATGATTTGGGTTGGAAGGCACCTTAACATATGACTGCCTGTAAAAATGTCCTCTCCTAAGTGAAGGAATACGAAACACCAAGATGAGAGGACAGATCACTCCCAGTGTGGCCATCATTTCTCATGAGAAACTGTTTACCTTGCTTACTGCTGACCTGTGCGGAGCTCAAAGCCACAGATTCTGTTTGGAGCTGAGGCAGCAGAAGCAGTGCTGGGCCCTGTCCCCACAGGGGCTGCGAACACCCTGTCTCACAGTGGGTGAAGTGCTCAGGAATGCGTGCGGCACTCGCACCCTCACCATGCGCAGGGCAGGAGTCCAGACCCCTGACCCTGCCCATGGCAAGAGGCACTGTGTCAAAGGCATGATCAGCTCAGCTTTCCTGTGCAGTGAGGATCGCACCCCAACAGGGAATGTTTAGAAAGGGGGCAAAAAAAAAAAAAAAAAACTTAAAAAGGGAAAAAGTGACTTGGCCATCCTGCTGGCGGAAGCCAAGAGCTGGTTGGGAGGTGGCAGGTGATCTATGGATAAGAAGGTTATACACATCTTCTTTTCTACAGATTTATCATGCCAGGGGTAGTAATAGCTCCTGCAGTGACTTCTGGTGGAAAGTTAAGGAATAACAACACTGAAACCTGTCTCCTGCCACAGCCATGTCAAGGAACGGAAGACCAAGAGGAAGGAAATACTAGGTTTTGGCTTATACCAGCCCAGATGCAGGGCTGCTGTGTGGCCATTCAGATTTCTGCTGTTCTTATCTGCACTGCTTTTTCCAAGTTTTTCCTCAGAGATCAGCTCAAACACCTGCACCTTTGAGAACTGGTTCCCTCGTTCCCTCTGGCAGAGGTTTCAGAGACAGCTTTTAAACAGAATGCTGTCCTCTCCTGTGTATCACCTCGCTTCTGCAGCTCCAGTGGTGCTCGGCTCACACCCTTTTGCAATTTCAGATACACATCTGGAGACAAATTCCAGAAAAATCCCTGTCAATTCTGAGTACAAGCTACCTGGTGACTGACTGTTTAAGTGTGCCTCAAAAGCCATGATGGAAGTGTCTTCATTGGCATGCCCAAGGTGGTGTAGTGCTGTCATCAAAAAGATAAAGTTTATAATATTTTTGTGCCTTGTTCTTTCTGCTATAATGGCTAAAACCTATTAATAACACCACAACATCTCAAAAGGTCAAGCACCATACAGCAAGATGAAGGGAATTGTCAAGAAGCTTAGGCAATCATCTTAGCACTCAAGACATTTGCCAGGGCTGTTTAACTAATAGGTGATGTTCACTTTTAATTTCAATATAGTGCCATTTGGGCAAAAATGTTGGTTTTTTTAATTAATTACAATGTCAGCAGCTATTAAGATTAAAAGAAAGACCACATCAATAATAAATACTTAATCCAAAGAAAGGATTACAAGAAGAGCAATAAAAATCAATTCTTAGAGCTGGAAAATTGTGACTTTTTCCTCACTTGACTGGTATTTTCATTATATTGACAAACCCATGATCTTACCTGACACTGACATTCGCCTAATGAAATAGCAGCCCTGGATAATGATGTAAGGACTTGTCAATTCTGCTACAGGACAAGACAGTGCTACAGCACCAGTGTTATCATACAAAGAAATTTTTGTGCTCTTCAGCTGATACAAGAGAAAACTAAAAGAAACCAGAGAAACTACATTTCTTAGACATTCCAATTCTTGCTTTTTGTTGTGCAGGGCTCAGATGTGGGGAGCAAAGCCAAAATCCTATGGTCACTTAGTGTTAAAAGTGCAAATACAGAAATAACCAGGATGTGTGGCAACACGATGCTGATCAACTAACTGTTAAGGCTGAAAAAAGTATTTTTTGTGACATATCTAGAAAAACTCAGACTAGAGACACTGTCTGTCCTAAACAGCTCATCTGTGGGAACAGTGGTGGGATGGCTAAGGAATTTTGCCAGATTTGAGCCTTGTCAGAGCTGCAACAAGCGTCTTTTCCAGCTCCATCTCTCGTGATGGCTGCATGGGCAGCAGATGGTGACAGGACAGAGGCCAAGTCACCCAGAGAGTGCTGCCACTGACAGAGACCTGCAGGCTCCCAACATCCTGGCCTGGGCAACAGCTGGGCTCAGGGAAGACTGTGAACTAAAAAGAAACCCAAATGTTTCAATGTAAATGGCTCAGACCCAGGGAGAATTCGATAACAAAGGACTAAATAATACTCGATGCTGAGAAAAGCTCATGAGCAACCAATTTTACATTATCCCTTTGAAAATCACACTACAGTGGAACACTGAGCTAAGAGAGGGAACAAACGAGGGGTGAGGAGAGAAACGTTTGAAGTGCTAAAGAGAAGGGAACAACCCTCTTTCCTAAGAGCACGGTGATCAAAAATGCTAAGAGCTGTCAACATTAGGTTTGAACAATGAAAATTCTAGGGGATATAAAAGCTGCAGGGCCCATTTCCTTGCTGGAGTGAGAAACAGAATCATCTTAGTTGCATCTAAAACCCAGCACTAAGGGAATGAAGCCAGAGAAGCTCCACAACAGGAGAGGCAGCCACATGGACTGACCCATCCAGCCACGGACAACATCTGCCCAGCCAGCCACCGTCTCTGCAGCTCTTGCACAGTGGCTGGGAGCTCTGTCCCTCACATCTGGGTGTTTCCCTGTTAGGGAGGATCTGAATCTTTCCAGGACATGGAACACACGATGCAGAGCCCGCAACCTCCTCCCACAGTGCTCCCACCTTCTTATGGGAGTAAAAATTTCCAAGGTGGCTACAGGCCTGGTGCCCATAGGCTCCAATGGGAGCAAAATGGGGCTCTTTCTGCCACTCTCCATTTTGTAACTATCAGCTCACAGCCAGCATCGTAAATAAAATCACAGTAGCAATTTATTTTCATTTCTCTGCAAATGAATAAGAATTGGATCAACAGCCCATATAGATTCTTCTTAATTGAATCATAGCTATCTTAGAAGATATGGCTATAGGATAGGAGATTTGAAAAGGCACAGACCACAATGGATTCTGATGTCAGTGTCACCTTTAGCTGGACACTAATGACTGCTCTTCATCCAGCTCCAGGCTCTCTAAGGAACAAATTACAGTAAAGAGAGAAATATAACTCAGTGAGAATGTGACACACTCTGCACATTCTCGTATAGTGCCACTTTCTGAGCAAAATCAAGCAAGCAACAAGTTATTTGCAATAATTTCTTTTTTAAGAGGCATTCTCTTTTCTTGCATTACATGTTTAATTACACACGCTCTCCTGCGAATGGGACTGTTACAGCAAAACTAACCTTGCCTGCGCTTTCAGCACTTAAATTCCACTAGAAAGACACAGCAGCGAACAGAGCAGCTCCAGGAGATCCTGTTAATGGGAAACAGGCAAAAAGAAGTAAAGCCCTTAGGAAAGATGAGGTGGAGACTCTGAGTGGCATAAGACTGCCACGATCCACATCCACACTGCCGGACAGGGACTGTGAGGGCAAACAAGTGGCAAACACCTTCCCAGGAATCCGCAGAGCTTTATCTGCAGCATTTCTTCTGAAAGAGCCACAATTCTATTCCCACTGCCCTGGGACAATGAAAACTGGCTTAGTGCATCTGCTTTATCTTTTCTTTCAGTGACACCTTTCTCTGTGACACCTGCATTCATGTAAAGTTCTGGATTTTGGATTTCAGATCTTCACTTCCAAACCTCCTACTGCTCACACAGGTTTATCATAAGGAGAAAAAACCCCAGATATTTACCATTTGAATAATGAATGCTGAAAATTTATTAACAACCTGTTCAGTTTTTAATACTGAAAAGAAAAAAAAAAAAAAGAGCTCCAACTGCTGAAAATAACAGAATAAGGGCAAAATTACTGACTAGGATGACCAAAAATCATCATTCAGTTAATATGAAACTACATTTATTTTGTCCTTAAAATTATACTAGTGTATGTTTTCCATTACAATGCATACAAGTACTAAAATGTGAATTTTATTTAGGTTATATTTTTAGCAGAAAAATAATGTGTCTGTGCAAAGAGGACGGACACACAAGTTCAATTTTTGATAACTGCATCAAAGATGCCAAAGCTTAAGCCAGCAGAAAACCAAGGAGCAAGGAAAAGTGACTTTGGCTGTATCTGACAGGCTGTAAGTAACAAGACAATTTTGCTAGATTTACTCTTTAAAGAGCATATTATCCAAACACGCGAATTTTGAGAGCACTTAACCTTCTTTTAAGGGGGAGCATGACTGAATATCAATGAGCTGCGCCTCAGGTGTTTAATGAAAAGCTGTCGATTTGAATGTGATCCAGGGATTTAAACCTTTGTTAGAAGACATTTGGCTAGAAGGTTTATTTGCCCTGGAAGTGCTTTCTATCCAAATACACAGAAATTTCACTACTCATTTGAAGGCTCATGCTAAAATCACGGTGGCAAAAACCAGATAAAGTAAAACCAAAACCAAACCAAAACAAAAAAATCCCAAGCCCTCCTAAAGCAAGCTGTTCTGAGGATCTTCCCAAATGACCCAGATCTTTAGAACGAAGTTTTCCTTTGCCTAGAAACTAAGTGGCTTTTCTTTTGCTCATTCAGCTGCTAGTTCTGGGAAAAGCCCAAAGAGAAACATTTAGATTGGAGGGGTCTTTGAGAAGAGGTGACAGTTGACTGATGAGCATCCATAAAATGACAAAGAATAGTTGTGTGGAGCCGGTGCATCACATTGCCTCTCCCTGGGAAACTAATTGCTCTGAATTGTTAATAGTAACATTATTTTTCTGGCAATCATTTCTTTTGAATACTCAAAATAAGCATGAAACAGCTCCTTTGACCGGACATAAAAGTTAAATGTCCCAATGTTGATCAAATTAACTTCAGCTATGTGACAATGGACTATATTTGTGAGAAAATAATGAAGGGCACAAAGGGGAGCTTTATGCCAAGATTTCACAGTTGTAATGTAAAAATGTTTCTGTTGAACTAGGCCAGGGAACATTTCAATAGGAAAACAGAAGAGCACTGTCACTTTCCTTAAAAAAAAAAAAAAACCACATTCATTTTACGGATCTCAATGCTTGAGATAATTTCAGGAAGTTGAGATGGCTGGCACGCCAAGAGCCACGGATCAGGCTAACACCTCACGTCCTGTCCTTCCCAAACTCTCCCTCGCACTTTTAAAGGGCCCCATCCTGCAGCTTTTTCTCATTCTTCAGCCTGGCTACTGCATTCAGACATGCTTCCCCAGCAAGTGGCTACAGCAGATGACTAATATGCCAATATGATTAATTAATACAGCATATGCACAAGCATCAGTTACAACAGATGCATGGAAGATTAAACCAAAATGTAAACTGTTTTTCCTCTCTTACTCTCACCTATAGCTTCAACTTCATAAAACGCAAAAAAAAAAAAGTATTATGCAAATAGGGCTAACTGTACATGAGAATTATCCAAAACAGGCCTGTAAGAATTTCTCCCTCCCCCCCAAAATATAAAGCAGATATTCTTATTTTAAAGCAAATTCAGTTTCGACTGTATCTTTGTCTACCTGGAACAATGTAACTGACTTCTGGGAGCTCAGTTAGGGTTTCCTTTGGTGCTGACAGAGACTCATTACACACCTCAATTTTCTACATATATGCTGTATATGTATTTGTAAAGATACAAGCAAATATTTGTTTAACAACAGTGTGATTCCAATCCTCTTGGTCTTTAAAGCAACAGTCTGACACCACATCTTTTCCCTTACTAAATGGCAACTACTAAATGCAATCTGGCTCAGCACATACGAGTGTGCTGCCTTTAAAAGTGTTCTTTCTATTTAATTAATTTTAATGCTATTCAAGCTAAATCACTTCAGATTTAACTTTATTAAAGCTCAAGATTTATTAAAGCTAAAAGAACAAACCTTTCTACTCCCCAAACATGCTATTAGGATTACTAATAGATTTCCCCAGGAGAAAACTTTTAGGACAACTTTAAATCATTTGCCCAATGCTTTTTCCTTTGTTTTCCCCCAACCACCCCCCACCCAGCAATGCTGTGATGTCACACAGCTTTGTGCCTATGTGTTAAAACTTCGTGGTTAAAACAATTTTGAGGATATGAACTTCCCTGGCAATCTGAACACTTAAACTGATTCATTTGAGCTTTATTTGCAAAAGCCCTTCTGGTTTGCATCCCAAACTACTGTGGGGTAGCTGTTGCCTAGATGAAAGGCTGTACATAACTCATGTTTATGAAGATACAGCATGAAAACAACTGAGCTTTCACTGACTCCCACAGTGACCTAAATCAACTGTGAGAAGGTGTTTCTGTTTCATTCAGTGAAGGTTTAGCTCATTAAACTGTTTTCCTTCTCAGCATTGTTCAGTGGGTTTGAACTGCATTGCTGTTAAATGCTCTTTAGCAGTTTAAAGGCTTTAAAGGAAAAGACTTATCAGTCTCTGTTTTTAACAGCACTAAATCTGCATTATTAGTTCATGCAGATAAGGGGATTTGAAAGCTCAGCTTGAAACCTCTCTCTTCTGTATTTATCTGACACTGCATAGTTCCAGTAGCTCAGCTGGAAATGTAGATCTATGAGGCTTTAAAGAGAGAATAAAGCCAAGAAAAGAAGTACTTTTCCCCCTATAGCCGCTCTCACTTTCCCTTTTCCTGCTGTCTGAGGGAGTGCTGAGGGACAATGGCCAAAGATGGTTCCCAAAGCCCCTGAATGGGGACACTGTTGGTGGCAGCATTCATTCAAAGTAAGCTTCAGTGTATTGTCCTCCCCAATCAGCAGATCAGAATAGAGTGTGCTGGTGGCTGCCAAAAGGTTAGTCCTGCCGATGAAAGGGGCTTCCCATTATTCACTGCGCTACAGAACTCCCCCTTTGTGCCCGCCAGCCCATCACTGCACTGTGGAGGTCCGGATCTGCGGCTGGCTGCTCCCTCAAAATGAACAATTCATCCACGGCGAGCTTGCTGTGGCACTGTGCAACCCAAAATCGAAGGGCTCCTTTTCTAAGGACAGGGGAGCTGGAGCAGTTTTTGGCAGTGTCACATTTTAATGATATACCATCATGACATCCCTGACCCACAGCTGACACTAATACTACAGTCTTATTACCTTACCCTCGCCAGGGCATCGTGGGAGGTCCAAAGCCAAAATTAGCTAATGAAGCACACTGTATGCTGCAAACAAGTGTGCAATAAATAGTGCAAAGGGTTTGCACAGGTTTCCCTCATGCAAAGTGTAAGAAAAGGAGAGGAGACCAATGGAACCAAGAAAAAATGAAATAAAAATCTATGCAACAGAACTCAACAATATGCACCTCAGACTGCACCAAGAGCAGATCCTGATCTTTCTGTCCCTGTCCTGTAAATCAAGGATCTTTTATATATTTATATATATGCTACCTATGCAAACCTTCCAAGTGTGTTCAGCATTTTCTGATGGTTTGAGCAGGCTTTGTAGGTGATGTAAGAGAGGGCATATTGGCTTTTTTCTTTTCATCCTCAGATCATCCCAAAAATGATGGTAAATTCCTGTTTGGAGAAATTCCTCCTCAGATCATCCCAAAAATGATGGTAAATTCCTGTTTGGAGAAATTCCTGCTCAGCCCCCTGCTGGGGGAAAGGCACTCTCTGTTATCCCACCTACCTGGCCTTACATGAGAGAAAACCCATAGCGAGGAAGGAAACTTGAGAGAGAACGCGACTGAAAGACATTCACACTCCACTGCACATTTCAGAACCTTTTCCAGTGAAAAGCTACACAGGGAAAAACGGCTATGAGATATTTTCCAACATATAAACTGCTTTGTCCAGGAGTGTCTGTAACTTCCAGGCTGCTGCCAGAGAGAGCCAGAAGAGCTGACAGCTGCCTGGGGACAGGGATCCCTTACACTTGTGCCACGCACGGGGAGCTGTGAGCAGATGCCAGGGAGCAGAGGCACAGCAGAACATTGTGGGCAGCGGTCCCCCATGAGGCCGGGCATGTGCTCCCCTCCCCTCAGCCAGCAAGGTATTGACCCTGGCAGTGATGTGGCCCCAGCCAAAAGGCTGTGCAGGGCAGCAGGATGGGGCTCAGCACCCCTGGCTGGGCTGGGACCCCCATTCCTTGCTTGGGAGAAGGACAGAGGTGACACTGGCCAGGTGTCCCTCCCCCAGCCCTCACTCCAGGGAGTGGCAGCAGCGGTACTGTGCTGACTGGGGGTCTTGTTGAACAATCCTCTGAACCCAGCAGCCTGGCACACGGCCACGGGCTGCTGGACAGCAGGGATGGGGCAGGAGAACAGCATGCAAAGTGCTCTGGTACTATACTCCCTCCAAGCTCAGCAGTTTGTTTTAAGCACCCCATTATGCCATGGACTGCAGCGTGTGCCATGGCTACTCTGAAGAGAAACGTTAAAGCTCGGTTTCTCAGGCAAACATGAAGCCGACCTGCACCTCCTATGAGAAATACTTGTTTACTCTGCCAACACACCAATGCCCGCGCAGAAACATTCTTTTCTTGGTCTTTTTCCCAGCTTTATAATTAGGGCAGCTGTAAATTTCTGGGTATTTTTGGGACTCTTCTGTATTGTACCACTCATCAGATGAACCAGTTTCGTAATACCATTATAACCCACATGGTTATGAGTACCAGTGGTGACTATATGCAAATGATGTGCTGCTGACGAGATCAAGTGCCTGCTGCACCCAGCTGGTGTGGAGGGAGATTAAAGCACTGCCAGCTCCATGTGGAGGGACCCACGAGGAGAGGCTGGAAGACCTGGGTTTGTTCAGGTTGCAGAAAAGTTGTCTATGTGACGACTCTGCTGCTGGCTTTATCTATTCGGTAGTTACAGAAAGGAAAGAGCCAGACTTCGTGCAGCAGCGCGTGCCAAAAGATCTGGGTGTTGGACACAAACCACTTTGTGGAAAATTTTGGCTGGATAATAGGGACAGAAAGCTCCACAGTGAGGGTAGCCAAACACAGCAATGGGTGGCCCACAGGAGCTACAAACCATCATGTGTGGAGCTGCTCCAAGCTCAGCTGGACAAGTTGTTGAAGCCAGCCCTGCCCCGAGCAGGGGAATGAATAAGGGGACTTTCAGAGGTCGCTTCCAACTGGAATTATTCTGTTATTCTAGAATTGAAGATGCACCTTAATGGCAGCTTTATTAGGCTCAACATATTCTAAAAATAAGCTCATCTAACTAACACATTTTGAAAATAAATGTGGTTTCTACTCTGCAGTTCTGGTGACTTCAGAGTGGTTCCCTGAGATCGGTAATTTGGCTTTAAAGAATGAGTGCCATAAAGTGATCTGTAATCAGCACTGTCTAGAAAACTCTGGCAAGCAGTAACCACTTTCACGTGACAGAATAAAACCCTCTACATTTCTGAGTGTGCCATTTGAAACATCTTTCATATGCTGCTTATGAACATAGAGATTGAAAGAGGCCAGGAAAGGCTAATACATACCTATCAAGTACATAGCCAAGAGCCTTATGCCGTATTCCTGAGTAAACCGATGGGCTTGTTTCCCAAGCAATTAAATTGGAAGCATCATGGAAAAGATGAATGTTTACCAAGTCAAAGGCACTATGACAAAAAAAAGGAAAAAAATAAAATGATTCAGGATAAAAGAAAAAAAAACCATCTGTTGCATCAGCAAAGCATTCAACATAGCACTTACTGTATTCACTCTTATGTTACCTTAATATTTACTCCCAAAAACTGTGCAGATTAAGCTACCATAATCAGAAAATTGTCAGAGACTGGCATCAAGCTTACAGCTCATCCACAGGTAAGACTCCATCAAGTCTTTTGCATAAAGGATGTACAACATGAAAATGAAAAGCTCTGTGTCAATTATAATTCCAGAAATCAGGCAGTACCCTCTCACCAAAATATTTTTATAACAAAATTGAATGTGTAAACAACTTCCAGTTTATAAAGCTGCAGCTAAGTGCCAAGTAGAACTATGGCTTGCAATAAACAACATGAAAAGCTACTGACAGGAAAATGTTACTAACATTAAGGGCTAAATCATATCACTGTGACTCCTTATCTATCCCTGTGTGGAGAATGCTGAGATAGCAGCAGTCAATACACAGACCACTTCCAGCTGGGAAAGAGGACACAGGCTGTTTCTCTCAGGCCATGCCCGTGTGACCACAGAATCAGACACCTTTAGGCCAGACAAGCCCCCTACGCCTACCTGCAGCCTGCCCGCGAGCGCATGGACAGGCTCTGGCTGAGAGAGGCTTCAAGCAGAAACCCCAAGCTATGCTCAGGGAGCTTTTTCCGACCATGGTGGGAGTTGGGAATGGACCCATTATTGCTGAACACAGCAATAATGGCAGTGAGAGCACGGTCAGACACACAGGTCACTCAAAACAAAGGGCTCTGCCAGAGATCCTGGTGGAGATATCTGGCTCGAGGGAACAGCACATCCTGCCCAGTGAACCCACACTGATGGGGAAGCAGCCCCATTAACCTTCTTATAAAGGTATAAGACTATAAGACATGACAGCTTGAGATACCCAGTCCTGTCTGTCTGGAGGACGAACAGAAAGAATCCCTGTAGGACAGGAAGGGTCCCATGTCACCAGCTCATGTCATGTGTAAAGGTATCTGTAACCCGCCCCCATCTGTCTAAAACACTCTTGTTCTTAAAACTTACTGATGAAGGAGCTTCCACCTGCAACTTCCCTGTCCTTAAACTCAAATTTTCATCATATTACCTATTTTCCTGCAAATTAAACTGATTTCTGCCACTTCTGCAGGACTGACATACAGCAACCAGTTTCCCTGATGTGGTCAGCCAAAGATTCTCACTCCCTACTCAAATACTTCCACCATTCCTGACTCTCCTGTCCCCTTTCCAGCATACCTAAAGCACAGCACTCAAAGCCAAACAGAACACTTTATCACAGGCCTTGGCAGCACTCATGTAAATAATTACTGTGCCTTCCCCCTTCGTGTCCTTCACAGGATCTATCTATTAATATAGCTCAGTAAGATAATAATGATCCATATTCAATTCCTTCTCCCTTGATCCTTTTCTGCAGCAGGAGTAATGAGTCAGTTATTCCCAAAATCGTATTGGTGCTTTTAAATCCTTCTCTCAAAGTGCAATGCTTTGCACTTCTCTGACTTTCATCTTCCAGTACTATTTCCTTGAAAATATCAAAATGATTTTGGTTGCTGATTCTGACTACTGATACACTTGCAAACATTCCCACAGTTGGTGCCCTCCCTAAATATTATAAGTGCATTCTGTACTCCATCCTCCCTAGCAAATATGAACTCTGTATGTAAACTATATTTAAGACTGTAATGCATTCAGGGCACTATCTTGAAGTTGTGAAAACACTGAGAACTACTGGAATAGAAACAAATACCTTTACCATACGTCAAGATACTGAAAAAAAAAAAAAAGGCAAAATAAAAGTACACATAGTCACGTAGTTCTCTTTCATTCTTGCATAATGTGAAAACTCATGAGCGCTCCAAGACCCTTTAGTTCTTTGTCTACTCTAAAGGTAAGATAATGAAGAATAATGGATTTGAAAAATCTGGATTCACAGAGAAAGTCAACTGGGGTAGACCACTGAATCACAGAGGAGGAAAAAGGACAGGTCCCTGAAGTCTGTTAAGGTCACCTTTTTGGTATATTGGGAGCCCACTGTTTTTGGCATGAGGTACATTCTGTAAGGATGCTTCCCTGGGCAGGGAAAATGAACAGTTCCCTTCAAAGACTCACACAGAAGCACTAACAAGTGTTTGGGGTCTATTTTTATTGACCTATTAGAATGTAGAAATGTATTCATCAAAAGTCATGATTTTTGAAACTGGTTTTCATGATTATGAAAATGGGCTGAACTTTGTTCATGTGCACAGAGACTGGGTGCAAACACTCATCACATCCTGAAGAGTTACATTATGCACTCAGACCTCCTTAGGTGTATTTTCTAACCCCCTGTATTTTCCATAGTATTTCACTTTCATTCTTCAGAAATTGCTTACAGTAACTCACCCCTTCAACTTCCCATTAGAAATATGGGAAGTTGATATGTGAGACCTTGTTAGATCATGTGGATTGTAACTGCAACTTATTCCAGAGAGAACTACCACCATGGCTCAGCTCATTAAAGACTAAGAGAAGCCATGTGGTTCCTCATTCTCCCTGCCCAACACTCCCTTGACAAACACGAGTGTGGTGTGTGATCTGATCTAAACATCCATTACAGACTGCTCCTCCCAAGGGCTGTCCTTTTCTAATAGCCCCCATAAGAAAACATTATGTTTAAATCTGTCTCTGAAGGCCATTTTTTCTTGGAAAGACCTAAAAATAAATCCATGTTATTTTTTCAGCAAAGAAGAAATCCCAGAGGACAGGAGAGACAGAACCTAGAGGAGCCATGGTACAAGAGCAAAGGCCAGATTAGCAGCTGGTGCTAAATACCCACTGCTGCAGTTATCTACTGCTGGAATCACAGGCCACGCATACGGATCTGGAAAAATTAAGATGAACCTACACTATCACACAACTGCCTGCCCAATTCCTGGGTCAGAAGTCTATAAAAAGAGAAAACCTGATACTTTCTCAGTTTTCACAGACTGCAATATTAAATAAACATGCTTATGCCACCAAAGAAAGAACACTGCTCAGCACTCAAAAGTCAGCCTGTGTGAATATTTATGAGATTTCAAAATCAAGCTTACAATTTTAAGATGTGAAACAACCACACAAGGAGGGGAAAAGTGTTGAACGATCATGTACGTGTAGGTGACTATAATGTAAGTAAGCAGTAAAGACCAAAACTAGGACTAAATGGTAAAAGAGCAAGGTCAGATTTCCAGGTAGGCTTAGAGAAATCGGAAGGAGCGCCTAGAGAACAAGCTCTTTCCTCAGAAATCGCAGAAGTGAGGGCTGCTCCCAGCCAGGCTGCGGTGCCTGGCCCAGGTGAGACACTGGCAAGCCCCAGCAGCATCAGGAGCGATGGGAGCGGCAGGGGGGACACCGCCAGCTCCTCGCTGTGACTGTCTCCTGTCACAGCACCTGCTCACAGCACCAGGCTGTTTGACAGTCCCTGACCGAGAGCCTCTTCTGAGGGCACGGTGCCACGCCAACGCTCCGTGGGGGCACTAATACCACATTTGGTCCTGCACCATTACAATTTCCTGAGCGCTGTATGCTCAATAGACAATAAAGCACCTGTTTGGAACCAACCTGCTCTACGAACAGACCAATCTACACATGGAAATACCTTCACTGAAGGAGCTGTGAACAAACACACATAAAACACGTTATCAGAAACAACTTAAAGATGCAACTTACCAATCAGTAATACACCATCTTGTTCGAATGAAACCTTTTCTCGACCACTTGCACTGAAAAATAAGTAAGAACCAGTCACCTAAGGTAAAGATTACTGCAGGAGTGAAACGTACTGACACAGAGAACAAACTAAAGCAGAGATCATCCATACATTATAAACAAGAAGCAGTGAACACAAACTAAGGTACCTTGAAAACGGATACCGTGTCTTTTATAAATCCTGTAATTAATTGTATTTTGGATCCTGCAGCAGTTACAAACTTATGTGTACAATTAATATAAGCCCCGGCAGTTGTTTATAGATGAAAGATAACCAAATAGGAAAGCTTTCCAACTGTATTTATGCTTAGCTTAAACCAGTAAATTCTTATTGCCTATGCACAAATGTTTTCTTTGCAATTTTACCTGAGCTGTAAAATGTCATCAGAGATTTACATCAAATTAAAATGAATGAGATCTGCCAGAAAGGCATTTCTCTTGCTGAGCCAAGCCACCCAATATTTCTATAAAAGTTAAGAATTTAAATAATGGTAAAAGATTACATTCATCATGACTGCACCACCGGCAAGAAAGCCACAATTCAGCTTGTGCCCACACATGTCACTTACGATACAAGAAGGGTTTTTCAGCACCACTCCCAAGTCACTGCCACAAATTACAACCTCCCATGAAAGACATGATTTTGCATCCTATTTATTCCCTGTTGACAATGCATGTGTGGCTAGGCTAATGTGCTCTGGGAATGAATATTGCACCACACAGGCCTAAAAAATGGTGCCAATGATTTTGTAGCGAAAGACTGACTCCTTACTGTGAATCAAGTGTCAGTCCCAGCAGGGCATACCCTCTCAGAGGTACCAGTCCCCCAAATCTCTCCTGAGGCACTGGCCAGCTGTATTTATTCTCCTCTCTGTGAACAGTCCTCAGTCCTAAAAACTGCTGAGATAGTGAGAAGCCCTCAACAAACCAAACCAGGCTGTCTTAGAATGAATCACAGAATCACAGACTGGCTTGGGTTGGAAGAGACCTTCAAGACTATCTTGTTCCAACTCTCCTGCTGTGGTCAGGGACATCTTCCAGTACACCACATTTGCTCCAAGCCCTGTCCAACCTAGTCTGCATCTTCTGACCGCCCCTCGGGGAAAAGGGACCCATCTCCCTGCCTGCTCCTCTCCTCGGACAAAAGCACAGTGACTGCGGCCAATACCACGCAGAAACACCACCATAATAATTGTATTTCAGATAACTATCTACTTTATTGTAAATATTTTTTAAACAGTGAAAAATAGCCTCTTCTGCAGGTCCAGCAACCACTCAGTTAGGGGATGGTTGGCTGGAAGGCAAACACTCCAATCCTCCCTAACAGAATCTCTGGCTGAATCACAAAGCCCATAATCCAGTAAAGTCTCTTCTGTGACACTCATGAGGACACAGTTACAAGTAGAGATGTCAACACTTATTCAAAAGTAAATCAATGAAAAAAGTTAAATGCTAAAAGCATTCAAAATTGGCTCAAATTGATCAAAAAAGGGTAGCTTTGTGATTTCCTTCTTAAAAATAATTACACAGAACTTAAAATCAAGTAGTCCAAGCCTATGATGTGGTCCAAGATAATGTTTTCAATCAAGCTGCCATTTCTCATTTGCTATTTTCCTCTTTGGCAACATGGCAGGTACGTCAAAAGGTGCAACACCAAAACAGACCCAACCAGATCATGTTGCTTAGAGTCATATTCAGCTGGGTTTTGAGCACCTCCAAGAACAGCAGTTCCACAACCTGTCTGGGCCCGTCTTCTGCTGTTTATTCTAATGGTGAAAACTTTTCCCAGATTCAATCAGATTTTCCCTTGCTGCAAGTGCCGACTGCTGCCCCTTGCCCAGCTCCTGCACATCAGCCAGGGGCAGCTGTCGCGCTCCTTCGAGCCTGTCCCCTCCCTCTCAGGGGCACAGAGAGGCTTTCTGGCGTCCCCTCCCACACCCTCTATTCAAGCCCCAGAGGTGCCTCTGCTCTGCTTGCTCCCATCTGCCCATGTTTGCTCACGACAGAGATCCCAAATAACACACTGGAGACGTGACATGGCCTTGGAGTGCCAAAGAGATGGAGCAGTCCCTTCCCGGACCTGGCACTCACCAGTATGCTGCTGGACTTCTCTGCCACCCCAGTGCAGAGCTGTCTTATATTCAGCTTGCTGCCCAAACAGATGCATGTACTTTGCTGTTATTGGGATAATCACCTCCAGCCTGTTCCACTTTGGGAGGGAGGGATCCAGGGACACAGCTCGGCACCAAGCTTTGCTGAACTCCGTGAGGTTCCCTTCAGCCTGCTGAAGTCCCTCCCACAGCATCCCTGCCCCGCAGCACGGACTGCTCCCCAGGCTGGCAGCACTGGTGAGCTGAGCGTGCACTCCATCCCTGCCCAAGCTGTTTACAGAGGTGTTTGACAGCACCGATCGAGCCCTGAGGAACACCGCTGGCAACCAGCTGTCATTTGTCCATACCCCATCACCCTGGGGGCTAGCCAACTTTGCAGCTGACTCCCAGTACAGGAGTCACCAACTTGGCTCCCAGGACACTGTGAAAGACTGCACTGGAAGGCCTTGCAGAGTCAATGCCTACAGTATCCACAGCACACCCCTTCTCCATGCAATTGGTCATTCAGGAAGATTTGCTCCATCAGCTCCCAGTGCCTGAGGAGATGACACCTGGGACCCTTCCTAAAAATGGCTGTAAAATGTGTGTCTTCCCAGCCCCTGGCAGCAAGGAATCTCGTAATGACATCAGCCAGATCCCCTCTCCTTTGGATGGGCCCTGCCTGCTGCCACAGGGTCATGCACATACACTCTAAACTAGTTTAGTTTTCTCTAACTAGAGTGTATGAGACCCAGAGTCCTGTTGTTAGTCCTCATCCACTTCCAGCAGATTCAGCAGGATCTGGAATCTGATTGGAATGTGAAATCTAGACCCAGGCACCAACAGGACCACACTCCGATTTTGTCACTGACACCTTGCAGTACCAGCAGACAGCATGTCCAGCCCTTGGCACTGCTGCCTGACTCTGTTTAACACAAGTCTATGCTGATACAAGCAATGAAAAGGTACCTGCAACACAATTTGTACTTCACTACTGTAAAATACAGTATTTCCCACCCAAGCTTTCCTCACACACATGTGAATACTGATTTAAGGGCAGCAGTACGTATGAGAGGCCACTCTGGCACCAATGTACTTTAACCAGTGTAACTGGAGCTTGGACACCTCACTATCAGAAGTCCTCACCAAAAAAATATGGTGTTCAAAATCACAATTTGAAAACTGGTAGTTACATTCTGCCAGCTTTTCCTTTGTGAATAGAGTCCCAGAGGAGATTGTACGGACCTTTCAAAATCACCCAGAACCACCACCTACATAAATAACCCTGCTACATCGGGGGAAAGGACCTCCAGGCAGCATTAACATGAAGAGAGAGGTTAGAGGGGGCTAATGTCAAAAAGCACTGTGAGCAATAAGTAATGCACACAAACCATGATTGATAATGACCAGCACAGAGCCTTAATTCATCTTTTCTCCATCATTTTACTGAGAGGGACCATATCAAATTAAATAGTGACCCAGAAAGGGTTTATTCAACCATACAAAGCAGGGCATGAAGGAAAGACATATTAAAGTGGTGATGACTGCAGTGTAATTGCAGCTCCTTAAAGGAACACCACAGCTCACAGGGAAACCTGAAACAGGAATGAGCCAAATACTGGCAGCAAGAGCAACCAAGGCACTGAGCAATATCCAGCACTGTCAGGCCTTCATTGCCATGGTGAGAACTCCTCCTTCTCAGAGCCTTACACAGGAGCCCATGACCCCTGTGCTCATGAGAGTGTTTAACCAGACAGGAAATGGAGCTATATTATGCCAACTTGCCATAAAAACAATGTAGAATGTAGTTCCTACCCGAAAATTACTTCCTTTCTTTCCTTAGATCAGTTGCTTCTCTAACTATTTCAAGTCAGCAGCTCCATAATGTTGCAGACGGAGTCCTTGCCAAAAAGCAACAAGCAGTGGACAGAACCATGAGGGTTTGGGCCTTTTACCTGGCCCAAGGGGAAACCAGCACAGGAGACCAGGGAGGAGCTTCAGCTCACACTGGAAAATGTCACCCAGCGGAGGCTGAAAAAAGCAGGAACACCTGTGCCTCTGTAAAGTAACACTTGTTTCACTGTGTAATTGGCATAAACCCCCACCCTAACCTGCAAACTACCTTTAGTTACTCTTAACTTGAACACACTTAATTCCTTTAACTTCAATAAACAATTCACTTATCAATAACTTGTCTATTTAACATTAGGAACAGAGAAGTTAGCAGGCTTTGTGCCTAATGCAGCCAGGAGTTGGAGCTCAACAGCTCTGATATGAAGATATCATCCTCAGCCTTAGATACAGACTGCAGCTGAACAACGTGCCTAACGTACTTTTGGATCATTCATATGCTTCAGCATTTTTAAATGAGGCATTTGGAAAGAGGAAAGTTTTGGAAACAGAATGTAAAGAAGAGCTATAGCTTGGGAAGGAAGGAAGAGAAATTTGCTTCTTATTGCAGATTTCAAAGCAACAATCTCTATTTTCACTTTAACAAATACTCACAAGCTGCTATACCATCTGTAAGCCAGCATAAAACCAGGTGGAGATGACATAGGTCATCCATATGCTCTCAGAGAGTGATCTACATTTTAAAATAGGAAAAAAAAAATCCTACTTCATGTCCCAGAAAGGGGATACCACATCTTTCACCTTACATTATTAAGTCTCTTCTCAGATCCTCTGTTAATAGGATTCCTTTAGCCAGCAGATGGATTGTGAATACAGGCAGTTTCATCTACTAAAAGACAACATAAATCATAATTGAGAAAGGAGAGACCGCAGTAAGGTTATCACCATACAGCCTCCTCCATGAAAGGTTTGCATTAAAGCATTAGTGAAATTAATTCATCTTTCATAAGAGCTTTGAGCAGTATCTGTGATCTATGATAACAACCAATTTCTCACTATGAGAAAAAAAAATTACTCAGGCCTGATAGACTACACAAATCTGCTTTTTTTAAAATGGCCTAACATTATCTAGAGTGTTGCTCCCAGAGGCATCATTTGAGGTTTATGACTTGCCAAGAGGACCCATAAATCAAGGCAGAAAGTTTTGTTAGTTTTATATGCAGTGGTCTGTAATTATTTTGAATTGCATTATGCCTCAATCACTGTAATTACTTTTAGATAATCCTTAAACAGCCGCAATAAAAAGAAAAGAAATCAGTCTTAAACCATTTCTCACACAAAAAATTGCAGATGTGATATGAGAGGTCTGGCTAAAACACACAAGAGCATGTCAATGCAATGTCTGGGCAAATACGCTGTTCATGCATTCTGCTGGGTCAACTCAAATTTCCACAATGCACATAATTTTGTGGCCTTTTAATTGCTATTGTTATTACTAACATTTGTCTAGGAACAAAACACATGATAACAAGATTCATTTCAGCTTTAGACACAGAAACATACATATGAGAACCAAAACTACGTCCCTGCTGCTTCTGCCGTGTCTGTGTGTTTGAGACACTTTTTGGTCTCCAGTCCCAAACAGAAACAGTGTAATCTAAAAATCACTGCAATCATTCTCTAACCTTTCAAGTCACATGAAAACATAGTGGGTTGGCACA
The DNA here is from genome assembly GCA_013397895.1 of Origma solitaria. NCBI lineage: Eukaryota > Metazoa > Chordata > Aves > Passeriformes > Acanthizidae > Origma > Origma solitaria. The sequence continues at coordinate 95,523 of VZRL01000036.1, forward strand.
GGCGAGTGCAGGCCAGGCGAGCACAGCAAGTCACAGAGCCGCGATACGGACGCTGTTGTTGCTCACATCACTGCACAGCTGGAGAGCCTTTCCTCTCCGTTCTGTGCGAGCTCCACAACAGCACGGCCCCAGCCCGCTGCAAGCCCCTTCCCAGAAATTGTGCTGGGGGCAGGAACAGAACTGAACTTGCAAGGTGCTTCAGGGATTTGTTCACTACTTAATTGGGTATATTTTCCCATTTGTTCCTCCTCCACGTAAACACTATCCCTGACAATCAGAACACGGAGGTTTCTGCTTAAAACAGTCATTTAAGGTGCAGGAACCAACAGGAGCAGTACAAGGGCGTCACAGCCTCCAAAGGCATTTATCAGCTCCTCAGGTTCCCAGCCCCACAGTCTGTCCTGAAAGCAGCACAGGAGGGTGTATCAAACGGAGAAGCTGCAGCTGCTAACGCCAACATGGGAACACCAGATCCCTGAGTACCCACAGGGAATGAACACCATTCCTGCTCCACAAAACTGAGGGGAAAGCCCCAAGACTGAACCCTTGCTCCAAGAGTCTGTGAAGAGCTGTTGATGCAAGAGGGGCAATAAACGATGCTGAAAAGTTGCAGCTTTGCCAGTCTCACGATGAAGCAATAGCACTGAGGCAAGGGAGGAAATAATTCTCCCTGGGTATCAATGAGCAATCCATAGCTTATCCTAGCGCTGTGAGGCACAGTGGCAGTGCTCACCTGCTGTGCAGTGCTCTCAGCACTGCAGTCATGTTACTCACAGCACTGCTACAGCTTACTGCCGAGGGAGGGGAAAAACAAACACCTGGGGAACCGTCTCAAGTTGCCTCAAAATGAAGTAACACTTAACTTCAAAGACATATATAAGATGTTTATTTGCAGGAAGTAAAAGCTTTGCAAAATTGTGTCAAAGGCACTTTTCCTTCCAGTTCTGAGATATAAAAATAAATAATATAGTATCAAAGTCAAGAAAAAGAACAACCTTCACCCTATCAATCCCATAACTATTTATACAATGGTCTGCCAAGCACACAAACACTGTGTAAATATCTCTAAGTGTGTATATTTACAAATTCTAAATTAATTTTAGGAGTTTATTTAGTTCTTCCTTTTATTAAAATAGCGACATGCCTGTTTGATCCACAAATGTTACAGGACTTCAACAAATTTATTCACTTGGTTTGAGGAAAACATTAACCATTAAACAGCCATGTTCTAGATGTTCTTAAGAAATTAAGAATGAGAAAATTAAAGGAAACATCAAAGAAAAGAGTCTGCACTTGCAGATGCCAGTGGAAGAAACCCCTCAGACCTGCTTGTGTTTCTGGTTTTGACAATCTCAAACCTCCAGCACTCCCCAGTTCTTCTGAGAATGGGAGTCCGAGGGCAGCCCTGGAGGACAACATCAGTGTGTGTTTGAGCCAGGAGTGCCCTCGCAGCAGTGAGAACTCCCAACATCAGTGTGTGTTTGAGCTAGGAGTACCCTCGCAGCAGTGAGAACTCCCCTGGCCAGCAGTCAGTCCAGCCGCGCTGGCAGAACCCAGCAGCACAGAGCTGTGGCTGCGGCACACGCACAGCTGTGCCTCACCCTGCCAAGGAGCAGAGCTCCCCAACACTGCCCTACCATGGCACACTGCGCCATTTTTGGGGTTTAAATGCACAAATGAGTCTCTTCATCGCTGTCATCACCCTTCACAAGGATTTCCTACTGGAATTTGGTACATCCGTGCCATGATTTAAAACGTGTATTACAGCTGTCAAGAAACAGACAGACAAATAAAACTCCAAGATTCCAGTTGGCCCTTATCACTGAGAGGAGCTGCTCAAGTAGTCAGGGGAAATCAGAATTAAACCCAGTATTTGGGAATGCTCCACAACCCTGTACATACCTCAGGGAAATAATCCTGTGGAAACTTCTCTTTTTCCAGCATGGGTGTACTTTCTAAAGTGTCAGAGTAGATTTCTTTCCCAGTAACCTTTTTATACTTCTTAGCTAGGAAGAGAGATAAAAAAAAAAATTAACATACATAACTTCAGCACTATGAGGAACTTCTCATACTCATTGGCAAAGCAGCAGCAACTGCAAAACAGCTAGGGAAACAACAGGGTCTTATCAAAAATGGGCAAGCACTGAACTGTTCTGGGGGAAAATAAGCACCACTGTTTGTATCAGACACCTTGAAGCTACACAGTTACGGGTGTTGGCATTTCTGCTATCCAGAGCTGTAAAAAGTGTTGGAGCTCTAATCACAAAGCCAGTCTCTGTTCACCATTGCACTCGAATCCCACCTCAGCTGCTCCGAGACCCTGATGCCCCCAGCCTCCTGCAGAGCAACCCTTTCTGGCCATCAGCACACGAGGCACGGGGATGTACAGCTGAACGGGTGATGGATTTGTCCAAGAGACTCAGTGGTGAAGCACATCGCTTTCCAAACTCTCTAATGAATAATTACATCATAGACAGAAACACACACACACTCTTATGGATCTAATCAGCTCATGAATGAGAGGTTCTGCTTCTTGACCCACTTCATACTTGGTTTCTCAGTTGATGAGAGCAAAGTACAGGCATATCTAAGGTGGGAACCTGACTTAGTTGAACTCCTCTGACACAGGTGCTCGGGAGCCTGACATACAGCTGCCATTGTGCTGGACCTACTCAACTAGATTGAGTTATGACTGGAAATGCAGAAGACAAAAACTCCAAGTATTACCAAGAGCCCTAAATTGTTCAGTCCTACGGGATATCTGAGGAAGCATTTACTATAATGTAGCACTATGTCTATGGGGAAAATAAAGGTATTATTCATTATGTGCCAATCACTCTGAGGTCTGGCTCCCATAGGACGACTAAACAAATATCCTGATAAACTGATCTGGCATAATTCTAATTAGATCGTGGACAGATGTGCCTCTTTCAGCAAGTTAAATGCTGTCAGCAGAAAGATCCTGATGTTATTTGGGTTACAGAAAAGCCTTGGTAGAACTGCAAGAAGACGTCTGCTAGGAGAACCTCAGTAAGAGGCAGCAGTTGGCTAACGGAGGCACCTCCCCATCACCCTCATTAGTGTCTGTGCCACATGTAAGCCAGGGGCTCGTTGGCAGCACTGCTGAGCAGCACGTGCAGGGCCAACACAACCTGTCTCCAACTAAAACCAGCTCTTCTCCATTTCTGACTTCATACCAGAGAACAAGATCCTTTCTGTAAACAGAAGTGGCCGACTGGAACTGAACTAAACCCCCTCTCTTGGGGGACAACCCTTCGGAACACACAGCTTGGTACTAGTTTAAATTGTAAGCCAACTTTTGGGCCTCTGATCCGTGGGAAAACAGCCCAATGGATCTACACTACAGCAAATAATATGTGAGACTGAAGGAGAAAACTGTTCTTTTTTTAAAACTTAGATATGTCTTGCTGAGATCTGAAAAACAGCGACAATCTTTTTTTTCCAGTCTGTATTCAGTCACATCCAACTGTGCAGTGAATTTTGAAAAGCAACAGTGATGTTCCAGGAATACTGAATTGTGTATAAACATCTATTTTTTTAATGCTTTTCAGTAGAAACAGAATTTCATAATGATTTTTGTGCAGAGAACGTTTGTATCCATTTGGATTTTTCTTCTGATTTAAGAGCTTAATACACTGTGAAAATGTCAATAGTCATGAGAGAAGAGGCAAGTTTTACAGTTCCCCTGAAAGATGGGAGCCTTTGGGATCATATTTTACAAACCCTATGCTGGGAGACGGATTCTGCTCTACGTTACGAGAACAATGGGGTGACTTACAACACTGATTCACCCATTTCCTTGGATTTCTATTAAGAGTTTTTTCCTTCTAAATGATATTTGGGCCAAACCCATCTTTATGAGCATGGTTCACATCCCAATCAGCTCTGCTAAGGTTTTGCCCATCAAAACAAAGCAGTAACCATTTAAAGCATTTGTTTTCTGGAACAAGTATCTGTTTATTGTTTTCCTCCATACTTTTTTCTTCCATTTTCTTTTTTAAAATTCTTTCGCCTTCTTTTAAAAGCTGTACAGTAGCGAATAAGCACCCAGTCAAGGACTAATAAATCCAGGAAGCTCCACTTCTCCTAAAGCAGCTGTTACTTCCCTGTCAGGTATTGCTGGAGCAGGACATCTCCCATCTGTGACCATTGGGACGGACCTTCAGGTGGAGTTCAGAGCAAAACTGCTGCTCCTCCAGTGCTGATCAGATGAAGCTGCAGGCTCAGATGTGCTGGGACAGTTCCCATATCATTGGCACACAAAGCCATTCGCACCACAGAATGAATAAACAACCACAGCAGAGGACAGCAGACTGTGCCACCCAGGGCTTGGGGAACACTTGGGAGCCCCCCAGCTTCCCCCAGTATCCCCACTGTGTGCACAGTTCATTACTGAGGGCCTGAAAAACTGCTTTTGTCTGGGACAAAGCCTAGGTATGACCTCTCTTAGGAGTGCTGACTCTGCTACCGAGCGTTCCCATAGGGTCTGTCAGAAATAAAATCACTCTGTCTGATATTATAGCAAAAGTGTTCCTTCAGCACTGAAACCAGCGGCAACATGAGGACTGATGTTGGCTAAGTCTTGAATTGTACATACACAGAACCATTGATCAAATATTTCAGGGCAGAAACACCCTGTACCCTCAATTACACAAGCAGAAAGAATCTGTCTCTAGTGAGAACAAAAATAATGAATCTATATAATTAAGACAATTAGTTCAGTCCATAGTCACCACCATTTCAACTGTGTCTCACATTAATGGGACTCTAGATACAGAAATAATGTGACTCAGCTCCGTAAGCTAAACAAAGCTCAAGATATTTTTGCATTGAATATACACAGTTCTCAACTGAAATAACGTAAATTTCATATAATCTTTTCGATATTCACCTCAGAAAGCATTCAGTAATTTTTAATTATATTTCTAATATTTAATGTATGAAGTCCAGCATTACTTTCAAACTTGTGAATTTGAAAGCAAGACCTCCAACCTGAAGGAGCAGTGTGGGTTAAAACAATGCCACCCTCCTACTGACCTGCTCTGCTCCCAAGTAATTCAAGCCATAAATCTACCTCAGCTGCTTTGCAAAATGACCATCGCTGTTGGACAGTTAAGGTCTTGGTGCTGTATCTGATCTACATGGAAAAACACTGTGGCCATTCCGAGTTCTTCTGAAATCCCCGGGGATCACTGTGGACCTAAAGGTCCACGGGAATGATTAATGCTCTGGCTTGCAACCTGTGGCCGGTCCATTGACTTCTTCTAAAAGGTCTATAAAAGCTAAGAAAAGCAACTCCTGTCACCAAGGGACCTGCCTGCATTATACAGGAGTCTGTGTAACATGGCAACACTGCCAGGTAACACCACCAGAAGAGAGGATGGAAAAGCAGCTTTGATATATAAAGCCAACTGACCATTAAAAACATTTAATTCCTTTGCTTACCTTTAAAATCAAACTGGTAGATATTTTTCAAAGATTCATGAAGAAAGTAAAAACTTCCTAGAGCCTGTAAAAAAACAACAATAAAGCAAAAAATTATAAAAACATGCACTTTGGCTAATGAAACCCAAAAGAGCATTAGGCTTTCTAATTCAAAAAAAACCCCCCAAACCCAAGAAATTAAATACTAATAAACAGAATACCTGTTGTTCACATTTTCTACGATCTATAAAAATACTAATTTCTTTAGTTGCTTCTCACGAGTCATTATAAAGAAGATCTTTAACAGCTGACTGACCATGGTAAGGGCACTGCCAGGTGTACATTTAAACACCAAACAGATGGATGTGATTGGTGACACAGACAGACGATGCCTTTCTGAGCCCCGAACACAGACTCTCAATTGTTATAAAAACCTGACAATTTCTCCTTCACTTTCAGAGCAAACGCAAAGCTTTTTGAGGCTGCAGTACAGGAAACAAGGGCAAGTTTGAAGTTTTCTAACTTGCACTGGAAGCCTCTGAAGAAGAGGCTTTGTGACCTCCCAAAACAGCCTGAGGTGGTTTTCCCCTGCCCTGAAACTTCAACAGTTCCTCAACAGGGAAACCTCTTTGCCTTTCTGCATCACTCATCTCTCCGTGTGCCTTCTCCTGTGACCCTCCGTGGCTGCTCAGGCCCTTCTGGCTCCATTTGTGTTATGGGAGCTTTGCCACGATGACACAAACAGGCACCGTCAGCTTGATGCTTGCTTTCACTTCTCCACAGACATGTCATTTACTGTTTCCCCCCAGTTAATGAGACAAAAATTAGATATTAAAAGAGAGCAAATGAAAACCAAGTAAGAAAGGAAAAAGCAGGGCAAATAGACTTTATGTATAGTGGAATATAAAAAAAAAATCATAAATTAAAAATGAGAACTTGATGAGCCTTTAAATACATCTGATGCATCCAAGAGAAACTGAGAAAAAAGCAGCCTGTCACTAGCTAAACTCTTACTGAGAAGACTAAAAGAAGCAACACATTTACCAAAAAGGATGATTTAGTTTCATTCCCTCTTTTCCTCTCCAACAGCAAAGGCCCTCCCAGCACAGCAGTGTTTGGTTTGGTGACTGCTGCATTATTTATGAGATGCTGCACATCCAGAGATTAAACATTTGCTGATTTGTCAAAAGCACAAACATGAGGTCCTGCCCATCTCCTTGACATATTAGTCCATCCAACAGAAAATGATGCCACATGTTTAATTGATGAGTACACATCCCTGCGACCCAAGCAGATGCCTTCAGGCCTATGGGTTTCTTTTGTATAACTTGGAGGAGGTGAACAAGGAACTGCAGGAGACACTCCTGTGAAGGACTCAAGGTTAAGTGTGCTGCAACAAGGACACGCTGCTAGGAAAAAATAAATCCTGATACAAGACAAAAACACTGCCACCTGATATTCCCAGCTGGCCCATCCCTTTCTTCAATGTATAGGGCAAAATCCATAAATAAAAGTAACATTTTGCTATATAATAATACTCTTCAAGAATTCAATATAAGGATACAGCTTTTTTTCTTACACAGCCTTCAGAAGAAAAAAAAAGGAGTCTTAGCAAGCATCTGGGAAGTATCACCCCAAACGCCTCAAGTCTGAAAAATTTAAAAGCAAATGAAAAAGGGATCCTGCAATGGGAAATCCTAGGCTATGTCAGTAACACATGGCAATCCAGCCTACCTGTAACATCTAAGTGATGTCTTTAAGTGAGCTTTTCTTTTTCCCCCACAATGCAGGAGAGAAGAATCAGGAGGGGAAGGGACCCTTGCGGTCTCCAGTCCAACGCAGGGCTGTCAGTGGGGCTGCTCAGGGCATTGCCCAGGAGACTCAGAACTCTCCTGAGATGGAGCCTGCCTCCCCTTCTGAGCTACTGCTCCCATGTCTGACCACTCTTGGGTAAACTTCTTCCTTTATTCTCATCGGAATTCCCCATGCCACAGCTGAGATGGAAATCCATAAGTAACTAAAAAAAAGTATTTGGAAATACTAACATAGCCAAATCAGGTACAAATAATGTTAAAAACAGGTGACAGTTTAAATCTAGGTGGCAGAATTATGAACTCTGAAGCTTCTCTATGTAACATACCAACAGGTAAACCAAGAAGAAACCACATGCTCTAAACCCCGTTTAACTTAGCATGTCAAAACTCTACTAAAACCAGTACTGCCACACATGCTCAAGCTACAACTTCATTTCTGAGTGTTGCAATTTGCTCATTGCTTGACTTTATACAGTTTTAATCTAATTTTTAAAAACTAATTTTTAAGACTTATGCAGCAAAAGTTTGGCTTGATAGTCTACAGTTGTGGCACTGAGTGTCAACTACTCATGCACAATGAATCTGTGACAGTGATGAAGTAACTCTGTCAAGTTTCAGGAACTGATACCGCTAACATTCAGACAGGCTTGGACTGTGCAGTTCCAAACACTCCACTGAAAAGAATAAAAGCTATAATGGAATGGAAATTACAGCTATTGCTATCTTCCGCATTGTTATAGACTTAATCAGGCTTAGGTACATAAATGTACACTTGTAAAAATGATGGAGTGCACTTATAATTCCCTGCCCTAACACAATGAAATATATAAAAAAATCTTCCAGGCCCCACTGCCTAGGCCCTTTTGTTGAGGAGATTATGTTAATTCAATTTCTTTCTCATAAAATGCCAGTTTAACAATAAAGTTAAATGAGATTAATTTAAAGTCTAAGAGCTTTCCTTTATTTTCTTATTTACAATTTCAATATCCTTTGGAAAAAGCAGTACTGGCACATACAGCAGCAGCAGCATGCACAATATCTAAGTGATACAGCACAGGAACCCATTACAGACTATAAATCACCCGAACAGCTTAACTTCTAAACATCTCAAATATAAAGAAAAAAAGCGATTATTTGTTCCACTGTAAAGATTGCTGAAACGGATGACTCCTGCTGTTAGCACAACTTCCATGCCACCTGTAAGTAGGTGCTTCTACTCAAATGGAACCTCAGCGGTCGTGCTGTGCACTGTTCCTCCCTTCCTCAATTAGAGAGACATCAGCGGCTGCACCACAGCGAACCAGCAGACCTGGAATATCGCAGCCCTCTTCAAGACAGCCTGTCTAGAGGAAAGAAACCTGGAAAATCACCCTGAGGGCCACTGAGGTTGCCTTCGCCACCCATCGGGGATGATGCACATTCTGCAGCTGTGCCCCTCCTGACTGTGCTGCAATCACCCCCAAACACACCAGTCTGCAGACTTTCATCTCCAGCATCCAGAGCACCCTAACTTCGGAGCCAGGGCTCAGACCCAGAAGAGCAGCCCTCACCAGCTGCTCTGAGCCGGAACGGAGCGCTGCTGCCCTGAGGATGAACAGGGATGGCACACCACATCTGCCGCGCCGTCCCACCGGAACGCAGCGCCGGCAGCAGCCACAGGTGCTCTGCTTCACTTCCAAGCAGTCTGCAAACACACCCTAGTCATGAATTCTATTTCAGTAACCTCATGGCAGAGTGAAGAATGGATAGCTCACAGTTAGGCTCAGATCAGAAAGCTCTGAACTTGTCAGGCCAACCTGCTACTCCCTGGGTCTGCAACTCTATCAAGATCATTGTATTTAGTACCACCAGAAGTTTTTAGGCCAGCCCAACCTTGGTGGCCTTAGGGATACAAGGGACGGCACATGTAATTTGCAGCATTGATCAGCCAGGGGAATTGGGAATAAAGTCTGCAGTGCCCAGTTCTGTCCAGAAGTATGTAGACAATTGAGAGCAACAGCCATGAGGAAATACCACACAGTCGCTGCCAGTAACTCAGCACCAAAATAGTGTCAGGTGCCACAGTCAAAAACAGTACTTATTTGTAGCTTGGTCAAGTTGTTAAGAAACACATCAGACGGTAAAACTCATTGTTCTGCTGTCCACCCTGTTCACTGTAAGTAACAGCTTGGCTTTAACACCCCTGAAGACAAATGGTCAGACCAGCACACAAAATCCTGTAGGTACAGCAGGGAAAATTTCCTTTGCAAACTCCTAGGACCTGTTTCGATATCACAGTCACTAACTGCAGAGTACACAGGCAAACACATCGCAGCTTTTGTGAGAATGGCCCTTATGGAAACACTCAGGAGCTCAGGCAAAGGCCAGGCACTTTATCTAAGGCAATGCTGCTATTAATGAAATGCTTTTTCCGGACTGACAGAAGTACCCGACTGTTCCTTCCACGCCTGCGTGCAGACCTGTACTGCAGCTGTAGACACAGAGAGCAATACTTTAACCTAAGGTGAGCATGTTCATTAGAAGATCTTCATACCTCCCCCAAAAATCTACTACGGAGAAAAAAACAGGCACCTTCTCCCTGTTAGCAGACTGAAGTTGAACATTCACTGCATTTAATTAGGTTCCAGAATGATACTTATCATGATATTGGAGATTTCTTTCATTATTCCATACCAAAAGACTCATCTGGGAAAACTAGTGCTGATGGCAAGATAAACAATTGGTTCTGATGGATTACACATCTGGCATTATTAAAAGCACTATTTCTTTGACTATACAGAAATTTTGTCATAAAAGTTTGAAGATTTAAATAACTATAGGTATTTTTAACAGTTAATTGACATTCCTTTTTAAAGTCCACCATTTCAACTGTGGAGATTTAATGCGAAAAGGAAACAGATGAATAAAAGTTTAATTACTGTACAGGGTAAACATTTACTGCATTACCTCACTAAATCTGACAGTTAATATAAAAAGATTGCTTTAAATATATTTAAAATAAATTGCCAATGATGACACAGAAACTGTAATTCATGTAGTCATAAAATCCATAATTAGCTTTAATGAATATTTAAAGTCAAAGTTCAGCCCAACTTTTTCAATGTTTAACCTACTATATCAATATAGTTCAAGGAATTCATTTATCATGGAACATGACAATGTCTGAATATGAATTAGCACAAGCACTGCTGACAGGAAGCCCTTATCTCCGACCAGCCTTTTTGGCTCTGCTGAATGTCAACACTAAGTTTGGCACGCCTGACTCTATTGATTGTCCGCCTGCTTTGCTACCAACAATTAAAAAAGTATTTCACATGTTTATAAACCTGAACATCAAGAGCAGGCATGAGTTTCCCATTAGTGAGATGGAGTGTGTGAGCAGCCACCTCTCACTCAGAGCCAGCCCAGCCCTGGCTGCTGCTGCCACCCCAGACAGGCTGACAGCGATGTCACACCGGAGCTGTCGTGGGCACTGCACGGAGACGCCAAATCTGGACTCGTTTAGGTCACAGCGAAGTTTAAGAGACTTCAAACAGAAAAGCCTGAGGTGGGAGAAGAGGCAGCCTGGGCCAGCAGGAGGGCTGGCCGTGCCCAGGGGCTGCATGCCAGCACCAGCCCAGCCGGGGCTGCAGGGCTGCAGGTGCCCCTGCCCCGGGCCAGGCGCTGCTCCCCAGGGACCCTGGGCTACCTGAGCATGGCACCTGTCTGCAGAACACCTGCCACGGCTACAGGCACAGCAAAACTGCCCCAGGATCCTGCTGGGAAACAAGCCACGGCTACCTTGGATTTCTGGGGCAGGTTAGAAACACTTGGTGAAAACACCTGCCCTTAGTCTGCCATAAAATGTTGGTTTTGATACAACTGCCACTTTCCCAGAAACAAAGGAAGGGCAGGCTGCAGGACAGGCTGGATCCAGCCCACCTGAACAGTCAACGATGCAGTACCGACACACACGAGTGATGCTAGAGTTTTTGCCTGTGGTTCTGTGCACACTCAATCTACTTCAACCAAATTAACACCAACCATCTAATACCCATTCAAGGTTAAAAAACCAGACTGGGTACACAGATCAACTCATTATAAAATACTCTATCACTTCCTATTTGCAAACAAATTAGGTGTCCAGCAATTTATCATTTCCTGAATTAGACTTATCAGCTAAAGCACATACAATTAAAGCGCCATTGAGACTGCCAGAACAGTCCTGCTCCACCTGAAGCGCAGACAGACGGAGCCTGATCCGACCATTCCAAACAATTACACGCCATCCTGCAGCTCTGTATTGCAAACACAGGTATCAGCTTCATTTCAACAGTGTTTGAATAATTACACCTTTTAATAAAGTGTCAAAGTGAGTGTGCTCCAAGTAGTCACTGACAAACTTCAAAAACCCTCTCGAAACAGACCTTGGTCTATATTAAAAACACCTCTTCAGTTACATGGGATACTTCCACTAAATCAAATGGAATTGTCCACTCGGAAAGAGTAAAACCAGTGGCAGGACTGGCACTGCAGAGTCTCTTATTCCATAAAACCTAAACCAATATTATGCATCATAATCTATGGACATACAATGTCCATAAATAAATACATATGTTTATTTATAATACCCATGCTGTGAAGAAGCCACTGCAGTTGTATCTTACCAGTGCTTCCAGTGCCCACTTCCCAGTTAAGACAGTTTTGTTGAAGCATTAGAAACTTCTGGAAGCAGCAGATGCTGCTGATGGGGATAAAAAAGGATGTCCAGCCCCAGGAGTCCCTAAATCCTGGGAATTTTTGGACTATAATTATATTAGATCTATACCTTCAAAAATCCTTTGGCATTTCTAAAATAATTTCCACATACTGGTTTTGTCTTTAGAAGTTCTTTTGCCTTAAAAAATGCTAAATTATTTGTAATCCATTTATTTCATGGACCTGCCTAAGAGACTGACTCTTTCAGCTGTACATCTGCACAAGACTGGGAAGTTCCACCTCCGACTGCTCTGTGCAGGTGAATCACCTCACGCTGTGCGTGTTCTTAGCTTCAGTGAGCTGTCAGAACCCTCAGTGTGGTTTCCAGACATGCTCAACTCATTTTAATGCCACAATCTTTGTTCAGTCGCATGTGAGCATCAGCAGACATACCTGCAACATCTAGCACTGCCTCCTCCCTCTTTCTTACTTCTGCAGAGCAGCCCTTTCAAGCATGAGATCAATGACAATGGAACTATCAAGGGGGATAATCACTACAAATTTACCACTGAAAAAATGCAAATAATTAAAAAATAAATTCTGATCTGTTTTGGTTGTGCTTTTATAATAGTTGAATTAACTGTAATTCAGGAAACAACTGATCTGTAAGTGTTCATACATAGTTTTATAGCTTGTACTGTTTGTTTCTAGTCTCTTTAACAAGATTTAGGTATTTTCAAATGGGCTTATCTGTTTAGGTTTCATTCAAGATTGAGACTTGTCTGCCTGACAGACTGGAGTAACTGTTTTAAAAACTCTACGATATCTAAATCCCAAGTCATTTAAATGCTTAATCAAGAGATCAACGTGAAAAAAGAACTTGTTTGCAGTCCTGGTCATTACAGATACGTAGGAGAGGTCTCTGCTAACAGCAACCAGCATGGCACATTTTCTGGAACAAAAGTGTGGCCCCAGGAACTATCATTTTCCAATTCTGAAGACTAAAAAAAAGAAGGATCTTCAGCTAACATGATCCATCTCTACCATCTTCTCTGTATAATTTTGTTACAGCAAATGAAAAATCGTACTCAATTTTAAAACATTATTTGGGTTCAGTTAATTTATGAAAAGAAAAATTAACCAACAAAACCTCTGAGCTATGTATAAATATGTCCAGTGAGCAAATGAATAATCCACATGTAATCTAATGCATGGACAAAGAATATTTAATGCCATTTTTGATACTGACATATTTCACAAAAAGATTTCATATTTTAATTACAAATCAATTATATGAAAAAAAAAAAAAAATTGGGCAGAGGTTTTTTCTCTGAAAACCAAGATTAGCGACAGACCAAGAAGCCAACTAGAGCTAAAGGAAGTGTATGTGTGCTGAGCACTTATAAAAAACGCCACTTATCAATATTCCTGAAGGCAAAGTAGAGCCTTCACAAAGTCATTAATCATACTGTTATTTAATACTTCTATTACTCAAGCACTCTGGAGGCCCCAATCAGGATAAGAGGCACCCAGCTTGGCTCTGCATCAGTGCAGAAAGGAGGCTGTCGGAATACAGGACACAGAGCTGCAGCTCAGGGCCACGCTCGGATTCAGCCCCAGCCAGCTTCAACCAGCCTGAGGGCAGGGAGAGAGTGTGGTCAGAGGGACAAAACCACTGCCGAGGACCCACCGAGGGCTTCAAAGCCCGTGCAAAACACCTGCCCTGCTCAGAATGTTCACCAGCTCCTCAGCATGGGAAGGGATAGAAAGAAAGTCTAATTTCTATCTGTGTGCACAGCACAGGAGCATAAGTTCTCCTCAAAAGAGACACAGGTAAATGCTCACAGTTATTTCAGCATTGAGCCTTATGGACAGCCAGAAATACTCCCCAAGCAGTTCAAAATTCTTGACAAGCTCAAAAATTATCCAAAGATCCAGATTTATCCTGTGGATAGTGGCAACCATTCCTGAATTTCAAGAAACAGAGCTCGAGTCTCGAGCTGCAGAAGGTAATATGCAAGTGCAGAATGTTATTTTTTATCTAGAGTCTATATTCTATTTCCCATTTATTTCTGCAGCCGGGGCCAGCCGGCAGGAAGAGCAGTGCCAGTAAAGCCCCTGCCAGCTGTCTGACCCTCCCCACCGTGCCACACGGGATGGGCTTTGCCCTCAGCAGTGCTACTGGGACTGGGACCCAACCTGGATGGCTTCTGAGCACATGGAAAGGCTACCAGACGTTAATGCTTTACCACAGTTTTCTTCCCATAAAAAAAAAGCACTTTATGTTGGGGGAAACTGGTAAGCTATGTGACTCCTACCACATGGAGTTGATGCTAAATAATTTTAATTTTGAAATCTTTAAATCAATACAGTATTTCATTGATATATTCTTACATAATACACTCAAGATGACAAATTCAATTTGATGAGGAGGCATTAATGCCCATTTCATTTAGCATTATACAAGTCATCTACAAATAGGAAAGTACCATGTGGTAAAAGGTTGTATTTAGTGTGTCACAGTCACTGGTGGTTGTTTTGCATCTCAGAGAACCTTTGTAGCTGCCTCAAAATAAGAGATGATTGATTTACAAAGTACCAAATTTCAAATTTCATATTCTAGAACTAAACATCAAATAATTGGACAAAGCTGTCCCCTTGTCTGACCCATCACAATCAAGCCCCTTTCAAGGTTGACTGCCTGCATAAGAAATATGTGCATAATTTCATTTTGTCTCCTGTCCAACATCCAATGTTAGAAGTTAATTAAATTGCTTGTCCATTGTATTCATCCACTTACAAAGTTAATGATATTCTGTTCCTGAATTAAAGAGAATTTTATAAAGCCTGCACTATGGAACCTGGCATGCTGTACACCGAGGAGCTGAACCCTGTCATGGCTCCTGATTGCAGCTCTCCTAATTAGGAAACAAAATGAATGTTTCTGTGTCTGCCAATGAAGAGGACAAGTCATTCCAACAGCGAAGGTAAATGCTCTGTACAATAGCAACTTAATAATATCTCATGTTTGACTATAATAAATTCTGCAGGATTAATAAACCTGTTAAATTTTTAAATTACCGTAACAAAGATGAACTACAGCAGAACAAGGCAGCCTCAAAAGAGGCTCACAGGTCTGAGCGACAGAAGAGTTTCTTGCAAGGGCATCAACCTCAAGGACACCGAAATTGTAATTTCTCGTTCTTGCACAGATGAAGGAAAACACAATGCTACGGGAATCTGCTGGAGAAACTGGGATTAGTAATTTCAATTGTACCCCTCTGGTGCTTCTGGCTTAGCTACACTGACCTGGTGCCTGTGCAGCAGTCTGTGAGCAGCCACACAGCCAGAAGTGCACCACAGCTGCAAATCCAGAGCCTCCAAGGGCAACTTTGCCACCCAGGGCTGCTGCTGGTGACAGCACTGACGCTACCATGAGCCCAAGCCAGAATCCAGCACAAAGCCTACAGGCCATGTGAGAATAAATCACCACGAGGTCGAGCAGAACCCCTCGGCACACTGCCCTACACCAGGTCCTGTTTCACTATACTCTTTTCCCGTATTCAGAATGAAGGTGCCCTCCAAGGCTGGTTTCCTTGGAGACTCAGTCTTCAGTCCTTGCCCTGAGCAGCCTGAACTGCCCTGCCTTTGGCAGGGGTGGCACTGACGGTCCCCTCCAAGGCAGACTGTCCCGGGATCCTACGAGCCTCGCAGGTGCTGCCCAGGTGGCAGTGGTGCTGGAGCTGGCAGCGCCCACGCGGCAGCACAGGGCTCGCTCTGCTGCGGGTGAGTCTGAGCCGGGTGTGATGGTGTGCCCTGTGTGACACAGCCACACCAGGGCTGTCCCAGCGCCGCTCCCTCAGGGACAGCTCCGGTCAGGCTCCAGGGACGTGTTCTCTTGGCCAAATGTCTCCGTGTGCACGGCACCCACCCCTGCTGCTCTTTGTTTCGCGCATCACACTGCAAACTCGAGCAGGGCACGGCACAGCAGGCGCCTGACACGCACAGGACAAACCCAGAGTCCCTGAACACAGAGCAGGCCGACGGGGAACGTGCTCGTCACTCCCTTTGATCACCCTCCCGACACCTGTGTTCTTAGGCTTCTGTGCAACATGCAGAAACAGTCTGAAACCTCGAGAAATACTACCAAAACCTAAGATTTTCAGTGCCTATTTGTATCACCACCATTACATAGTGAGTAACAGATACAATGATAATTGCCCGTATTTGAAAAGCAATCTCTACTGACTTTTTCCAATTTAACACAAAATATTTTACAGTAAAGACCAGGAAGTCTCTCTCCCAGCTTTTCTTTGTCTTTTATTTTATGCTGCTGATAGAGAGTTAGTGTCAAACATGGGACGTGTCACTGGACTGACTGAGCAAACAAAACTGATCCAGTGCAGTGACTGCACTGCCTTGCTCTGTATGCTGCCATTGCAGCTGGAGCCAAAGACGCAGATTGCATACTTTTAAAAACTATTATCACTAACAAGGAGCCAAACTTGATATTTCCTAACCAGCTTCACTTCACTGAAATGAAGAGCAATGTGATTTATGTGATTAGATATTTTAAGCCCTTGTACCCTTTGCACCAGTTACTGCACTGATTCCATAAAGGAACAGTGATATAAACCAAGGCATCAATAGTACAACAATTTAAGCTTACTCTGTCACAGTTCAGTAAAAATACTGAAAACTGAGTTACAAAGAATCCTAAAAAAAATGTTAGTGTATGCAAACTAAAAATAAAAGCATAAATGAAAACATGCGCAGCATGCTTGGTTTATCAACCGTAAGAAAACATCAGGATTACTGACAAGAAACTAATTTTCCTGGAATTATACAGAATTGGATTCTGCAGAGTAACTGAATGCATGCTGCCATTTTGCATTTCTTCATGTACACTTCAGAGAAATACTTTGCCATAATTAACTTTAAATTATACTCAGCATTCTCTTTGAGTTGTATTTCCAAAATGAAGTTACATGGACCAATCCCAAAGATGTATTTCAACTAATGTAACTTTTGTGAACTGAAATTCATTATATGTTATTGGCAAATCAATAAGGACATAGAGATGTAAAGTCTTCCTTTATGAAATAAACCAAATTATTCTCTTCTAATCTAAATACTCAGTTAAGTCAATTGATAATTAAATCACATGGAAAACCTGCCTTGTTATTAAAATCTCTTCAGAATGTCCATGCAAGCTGGAGTATGTACACATATAATACATATTATTTATATTTATACCTTTCAAAACTTTTCAATTTCAATTAAAATCCTGTAATTTTTATTGGGAATCACATTACATGCATGATAGAGATAAGTTAATTAAAGGACAATCAGTTCTAAGAAATGGCCAACAATGAACCTAACCAGTTTACAAATTACCTACTGCCATTCAACCAGAGTATGCGATGTCTGTGGATAATTACAAAAAAGCTTTAATTGATTTTCAAAATTTCAATAATATGATACATTTTGTACATTCATAAGTACTTTGCTTGGGCTGCAATTTTTAGCATTAGAGGAACTGCTGGGACCAGCACTGCAAACTCCTGGCACAGTGCAGAGCCTGGATTTAAAGCTCAAAGCAAGGCTGACACTCCCTGCGCACCCCAAACCAGCCATGTCTGCATCTCAACTTGAACAAACACCCAGTTTATGTGGTGTCATGGTTTAAGATAGCAATATTTTAAAGGAACGCATTCCTGACTAATTACAATTAGAAGGAATATAGCACACTCACTTGAAGTTTGTCACAGACAGGCAGGTTCCACTGCTCTGATGACAGACAAGAACATCGTTCTCAGAAAATTCTGGCAATCCAACTGAATTGCTCAAAACTAGAAACTGTCACTCTCTGACTCACTTGTAATACAGCAAACAGGACGCTTTAATGCTCTTTTGTCGCAACATCCTACAAAGTCTGAATGAAAAAAAGGTTTGCTATGGCTTGTTCCTACGGCCTCGTTTCACTGTGGGGAGGTCTGACAAGTCCCAGAGCACCAGCCATGAGAAGCAGAGACAAGCAAAGGCTGGGCCCCCAGCAGAGGCATCTTCCCACTGTGCAAACCCCAAAGATACTACATTCTGCCAGGAACAGAAACTCCAGAGATTCTGTGGTTGCAGGTAAGACACTTGCTAATGTTCAGGAAACTCATTTGTGAGGCTGCCTCTGTACGACAGACATCACAGAAACAGTGACCAGAAAGCAAATGCTGCCTCACTCCTCCTGGTCTGCTTATCCTGGTGAGCGCCTGGAGATGAACGGGGCACAAGGATGGATGTGCCTATATCTGCCAGTTGCCAAGCACGCCAACTCAGATTTATCCTGAAGCAAAAATCCCCTTCGTAAGGGGAACTTGGAAGAATTACCACCCTCCCTGCTGCAGAAGCTCATTTCACAAACAAAACACCACAAATGGTTTAGGAAGAACCTCCTAGAAATATGTTTGCCATACTTTTCTTGGAACTGTAATTCATCATTTCCATTAATGCTTTACCTTTGGAAGTCTCAGATGAAACTTCAGCTGTTGAACTGCCACAAGGGAATTCGAAGTGCTGAACTAGAAACAGCAATACAACTGTGCCCAAAGGCTTTGCCAGCTTCAGGTGGGGGCCTGGCTTACAAAGTCAGCATTTCAGTACCCATGCCTGACTTTTAAAAAACAAATTCAAAAAGAAAATCAAAACCAAAGGACTCTATAGAGCATATGAAAAGTGAGTTAAGATTCCTTCATTTACTAGTCCTGTCACCACTGCCTTGCTCAAACCCTGTTTTTTGCCTTGCTAGCATCACCCGATTACCATTATTTTCTAGTTTTGAGTGAGTAAACAGTAAAGAAAGTATATTTTAAGCATTTCAAGAACAGCAGAGCATCATAAAACGTACTTCATGAAGCTGATCCATCAATAACAAAAACTCCACAAATAAAGCTCATGGTGCTGTAATATGCTTCTTGATCACATGGAATTTGATAAAAGGGAGCGTGGGTGATGAGGACTAGAAGCCTCCAAACTTGCAGCTGAGGCCTGACTTTACTCCACTTTCCAAGGGCATTAACTGCAGATCTGTTACTGCTCAGGAGGATGCCAGTGCTGCTGTGAGAATGGCCAGAGACGGCGCCGAGCAGGGCCCCAGGGGCTCAGGGACAGCTCCAACAACAACCCAAAAGATGGAGGCATATTCTCAGCCAGCCTGGAACTACAGAGGGGCTCAAGAGCCACACTGTGCTGCTGCACTTCCAGAATTACTGTACTTCTGGTCAATCAGAGCACAAATGAATGAAAACAAATTCCCATTTTTAAACTGGAATATGCTTTCTTACAGAAAACAGATTAATTAAAAGGCCTAAAAAAAAGGCTCTTTCAAAGGAGTGCAAGGTATCAGTCAGTTGTGCTGTGAGCGCACCCACAAGAAGGGCTTTTTGTCCTACAGGCTCATACCTGGATTACCAAGCAGCTACCATCTGAACGGAGTGTTTCAATAACAGTGGAAGTGAGAAAGAAAACCTCTATATTGATAGAAGTAATAACTCGAATTTTATTTTAAAACTGAGAAGACAAAAATAGTCTGTATAAATCAAACAAGTTGTCTCTTCATGTCACTTTTATGATGGATATTAATCTTAGTTTCTAGACAGAACTGCTGTCTGATGTAACCACACTTATTGACTTAATGGGAAGAAATTTATATTAGTCTAGGAAGCTGTGATGAATGCAGTCTTAAAGTTCAATGACTCAAACACTTAGTAACCTCAAACATTGACCCAGGTAGACAGAAACTTAAATCTTAATCCTGGAGCATACGTTTATGCTTCATTCACATTTTGTTGTCAAGACATTTTGAATCTTTGTGTGTTTTTCCATCTCTTAATGCACACAGGTGTGTACACAGAGAACGCATGCAGTACACAGCGTTTCCACGCAGCGAGGGGCCTGCTGCTCCTGGAGCTCAGGCTTTGTGTCCCGCTGCCCTCTGCCCAGCTCTGGCGATGCAGCTTCCCGCAGCACCAGCACCAAGGCACGTTTTAGCCACAGCCTGGCCTCTGCTTTGCAGCGACTGCAGTGCCCTGTCCTCAACACTCTCAGCTCTTCTGCACTTAGGACTACGATCTGATAAACAGCCTTCACTCCCAGAAATGTTAAAATACCTGTGTTCAGTGAAAAGAAACATTCTTTTAATTGGGATCAGATGATATCACTGCAGCGAAACTTGTTCAGCTGCTGGGATGCCACCGATTTAATGCAGCCAACAGCTTATGGATCACAAATGGGAATTATCACACAACTGAAAACCTGTAACACTGACTCTTGCAAAGAACAAGGCTCAGACTTTTGTGTAATTTGGTTTGGTTTAGAAAATAAGACAAAAATTAAAACAAACCCTTAATGTCTTATGGCTCATGCATTCAAAATCGGAGATCCCTGAAGTGAAATAATACCTAAAATATATGAAAGATTTTAACATACATGGACACCAGATGCTTGATTTTCACAGGAACTGTAGTGAAAATACCCCAATTCCATCCCCCACTGTCTGAACATAGAAGACAGTAGTTAACCAACTTAAAAAATACATTTTTATGGCAACAGCCATTCCGTATGTCAGGAGAGATTCTCAGCTGGATGTATCCTGAAACATTGGAGATAACGACATGCACCAAAGACAATTTACATGGGGCCTTCACGAGAAGATGGTGCACGGAAGGACGAGTGCTCCAAGTCTGAAGGAACAAGGCAACCTAGTTTAATCTGATTATTCTGAGGTTGAGGCAACATATTAATCAAGTGGACAAAACAATTCTATTAATGACATTCAAAAGGTACAGTATGATAATCAATCATTTACTATATTGCAAATGATAAAACAAGCATCCAGAAGGGTTATGCTAATTACATGTTTCAAGTCAAATGAACCCATTCCATGCTTTGTCTTGTTTAGACAAATAGAGCATTCTTGCCATTTAATTATATTTCAGATGTCTATACCAGTGTCTGCAGCAATACATTAGCCTACAAAGAACTGGAGATAGACTGCTCCCTCCCGTCCCAGGAGCACAGCTCTGCGGAGCCGCACGGCTCGGCCACGCGCGACCTGCGGGCACTGGGACATGGGGACACTCAGACACACCAGGGGGGCACTGGGACATGGGGACACTCAGACAGACACACACCAGGGGGGCACTGGGACATGGGGACACTCAGACACATCAGGGAGGCACTGGGTGGCTCTCCCCAGGCTCCCTGGAGGGAACGAACACTTGGCCACTCGTGCTAGTGCAGCTGTGCTCCTGCACATCCTCCTTCTCCACCTCAGCCACACGCTGCCCTTTTTTTCCAATTTCCTCTGCTTCCACTCAGCAGCCTGAGCCCTTCCAGCCATGCTGCACTTCACCACAGCACAGCCTTCCTCCCTCGCAGTGCAGGATTCAGCATTTCAGTCTTCAATGAAAACAGGAACATTTAAAAGCAAAAACTACTAAACCTATAGAATCAGCCAAACCCACTGAGAAATGAGAGCAAACAACTATGTTCCTTGTTCCTAAGTCTGTAATTAAAAAAACCCTAACCCAAAGATCTTCCCCCAAATCCCAATCAAAACATCCTTTCTGACAGGAAAATAGGTAAAAATTTTCCTTTGTTTTCAAAAGAAGGGATTTTTTTTTTTAAAAAAGCACAAATCATTCCCGTGTGTTTTGGAATCCTAACCCCATGCCTTTTCTGTCTAACAACAGATGACATTTTTATTCAAAGCATTTTCCTGTCAAAGTGAAAAAAACCATAAGCAGTAAGAAAATTCAGCTTCCCACATTGCATCACCTTCCTCACTTTAAAGGACCAATCCCTTGGTTATGTGCAAGAGAAAAGATATCCTAAGGAAGCCACACTAATAAGTCCAGAGCTGCTATTGCCTTCAATGGATTTCCTCAGGAATTTACATATTTAACAAATGAAAAAAATTAACACCTGGAGTCAATAGGGGTGATCTGGCCCTACTGTTCTCTTAAATAAGAAAAAAGTCCATTTTCAGAAAGAAAACATTTGATTTTGAATTGCAATGACTGTAAGTACCCTGACTCATCCAGTATCCTGCATTGCTACACTACTGGTTATGGTTTTCCCTTATTAAAAAAAAAGAAAAAGTAAGGCTTAAGGTAAACTAGCCTACTAGCTCAGGACAGGGAAAAAATAACTTTGCTGCTACATATAAAACACAAAATTGATTTTGTGTAATTTAGTATCCACATTTAATTTTGAATTTTTAAGCCATAAATTATCAAAATAGCAATACTCGTTTTCTAACAACATTTCAAACAAATTATTAGACAAACCCTAATCACTGAAATGAAATTTTTAGCCTTAAAGTATTCCATATCTATCTGCTTGGTCTTGTAAGGCATGCTTCCTACCAGAGTGGTAACATTTTTAGGTTGGAGGTTTTACAAGGATTACTCATCATTTTTGGTATTATATGCTGTGGTAAACTCATGTCAGCTTGCCTTAAATTAACTTTAATTCAGGTTCGCCAAAGAAGAAAATCAGCCTGTAACTAAATGAGGTCAAGGACTTTGAGGACCTCATCAAGTCCCACAATACCTGGATCTCTTTATGAAGTCCATCTGCTCATCATGAGTCACACAAATGGGTGCAAGTATGGATGGTAGATTAAATAACTCTGTTTAATATTAGTCAGAAATAAGAAACAATAACTAATATTTGTAAAAAGTTACACCTGAAATATTCCACTCCGTCTTATGTTAAATGTACTTAGCAGAAAGGTCAGAGCTCCTGAATTTGCTAGATAAATAAATGTTGGTGAGGTGGATGAATCACTGGAGAATTGGTGCATGGCAGCGAATGAATAACCTGCAAATGCTTCCCAAACCCCATTATTTCCCTTTTTCCAGTAGGCCAAAGATTCATGTCCCTGCATGCCGCCAGTTCATTACGGAGAAATATCATTCCTCTCCTGGCACTCTCTGGGCGGCCTCTCAGCCCCTCGAGGACCCTTTAATGTTTAATTCCCCATCATCTGCTCCAGTGAACAGCTTAATCTCTGCTTGTATGATCAATACTATATCAGTGTAAATTAAAATGACAATTTTAAAGTAATTAAGCCTGTTAATGCTCGATTCAAATGTCATTATTTGCACAAGGGATTGAGGAGAAATTACATCGTGTCCAGGGTGACAGGAAAATGTTTGAGCCTTCTCAATCCTGTTGCCGCTGTGCCACTGGAGGCTTTAGCAAAGCAGATTAACTTCTAGCTCCCACTGCCAGGATACCTATCCAATTTCAAAAGAGGATAACACAATTTGATAAATTTAATTCCAGCTACAAACTCAATTATTGTGATAATGGATGAAAACTGGGAGGAGACACTAAACAAGACTCACATAAAAAATACACTTAACTTCAGAATGAGATACAACAGTAATTGTTTTATTTGATTTGCTCTATCCCTTTTGAAAACCCTTTAAATAATTGTGATTGTTAGAAGAATGGCCAGCATTTATTAAATAGCATGAGCTCTGAGATCAAAGTGGCTGCAGTTTAAAGGATTTTGGTCACAATGGAAATGTTTGCTATTCTTCGTTGTACAGCTACATTTATTAGACAAGTAAAATTACATCATTACAGTACTGGATCTCATAAATAGATCTATAAAACTCAACTACGCTAAGATGAAATCTCAGCCCATTCTACGTGCTGGCCTTTCCAGACCCTACCTTGACAGCCTGTAGTCATTTATTATTTCAAAGAAAGATTTTAATAGCAGAAAACCCTAAACTTTATGAGACAGCCATAGGAGTGGGTTGGGATTTCAAGTCTGACCAGCTGAAAGTGTAGTCGAGCTACTGTTACCTGAGCTCACCTGTAACCTCAGGATACAGAAATCCACAGCAATTTAAGAAAAACACTGGACAGAGACATCAATATTTTATATTTTGAAGCAGAGAGCAAAAGTGAAACACGGAATGTCATGGATTTAACTCAATGGTAAGGAAATGTCAAAAACCTCTCATGCAAAGAAAGTTTCAACAGTATGATACTCCTACTGCAAAGGTACCACCAGCCTGAGAGGTCCATCAGCATTCCTGTCACTGGATATTGTTTAATAAATTCAGTTTATCTGACCGTTTGCATTTCCCGAAGTTCCCTGAAATAATTATATTGAATTTTTATTAGTGCACATGAAACATTTTTGGCTTTCACTTCTTTGAATAATAAATGGCATATATTAAAGTGCCTTACAGGTCTAATAACTTGCATCAGATCCATGTAGGCCTGTCTTATTAACTTTTAGTTTAAATTACAGCAGAATTCATCAATCAGTGTTTCTAAAAAGCAGACTGCGCATTGCCACAGACTCTCAAGAAAAATGGATCGCAGGACAATTAAAACATCTACTGTGTCTCAAGTATTTAATCAGAAAATCTATCAACCCACAGATTTTCTTAGATGAACTGTCTAAAGAAGAACCCTGAAAGGGTAACCAAAGACTATTAGAAGTTTTTCACAATAACAAAGAAAATGAAAAGAAATAACAGCTTTAAAAACAAGCTTAAGTTTTAAAACTAAATTCATTAACTCAAGCACAAAAAATTAAATTAAAATTAAGTCAAGCTCATGGAGTAGCTTGTGGTAGGCTTGGTGTCCCATCGCTCTCTCCTTACACACAGGAACTGCTGCTGTGGCAGAGATCAAACCCAAGTCCCGAGTGCCTTTTGATGTAATGAAAAAGATCTTTCTCCTGCAGGAATAGCTAGAAATTCAAAACTGGGAAGATAACATATAGAGCTGGGAACCTACCAGAATTCTATTGCAAGTTAATTACATTTTGCTCTGATAATTGTGAAATTTTTAAATTATAAAGCTTCTGCACCAAAACAGAACCAAACTATTAGCTTTAAAAAAAAATTACCAGAAAGCACACATCAAATGAGTGAGGCCACTGTTACTCCGGGATTCCCCCAATACCTTCAAACACTGCTTTACTCTTTGTCTTCTCACATCACTGACAGGCCTGAAAATCTGTCATAACGTATAGAAGCAGAGATGTGTTAGGCAGGGGTTACTCTTCTTCAAGAAACTTGAAAGAGGAAATTAAACAGACACCTCTTGGAGGATTTTTTAAATTAAATTAGGACATATGAACTAATACTGTTTTAATACCACACTGAAATTTTCACCATTAACAATTTTATGCAGTATCTGTACTGACAGCTTGAAATATTTCTCATGTTATACAGTACCAAAAACTAATCCAGACATGAGTCCACAGATGGATTCCACAGCTAGCTAGTTGAATTCATATAACATACACTAAACAGGAGTCACATGCTAAGAGTACTGAATGAGGCATTTCTCCTCAAGCATCTCTCCCCCAAGCCAGAGCAGGGAGCACGGTTCAGCAAGGCTATGGATGAGGACAGCTGCCTAACCACACTGGTCAGAACAGAGCTCATTGCCTGCTGGCAGGAAGGAAAGAAAGAAAAATACAACTTCCGAATTAGTGCCTGAATAGATTATTAGAATATTTTCCTTTGTACCTCACCTAAAACCTGTGCATGTGCTACTACAGCTTTTCCGGCTTGAATTACTAGTAGGGCGTGTTAATGGACGTCCCACCATATGGAGCAATACATTAATTGTTTCTCTACGTACAATAATAGCTCCATTTATCATGCACATGTTGACCCATGTTGGCTTTGCAAAGCTTAATAATCATCACTGATCTCAGTGCCTGAAAAAGGAAGGAAGCATCGGTAACATTCACCCCAAGTGACAGACTCATTCAGAATTATTAAACATACCTTTGCTGCTGAAGATAGAAAAAGTGTTCAACCTCACTTTGCTTTTCAAATTACACTGGCAAGCTTTCAACGAAATAACATGGGTCAGTAGAAACAAACTTAACATTACTGGGAATCCATCCATATTTATCCTCATCACTGTTACATTTGAAATAGCTCTTCCTTTTAGTACTATATCTAGTATGAGCTAATTTTTTTTCTCCTAGGCTTTTATTAACCTGTGAGAAGATAAGGAAAACCAAGTGCATTAACAGATTATTAATCTAGCCTGATCTTCATTCCTCCTATGTGTATTTATTTCATACAGTAATGAGTGGCTTCATCTGAGTGATAGAGGGTCTTTGTCCCATGCTGGCAGCTCCACAAGAAGCTGCTCACATCAGGAACCTGTCTGGGGCAAAGCAAACACAAATAAACCCTTTTTGGTGAGGCAGCAGATGGCCATGTTAGACTCATACGCTGTGGGTCCAGCCACTTCAGCAGGGCCCATCCAAACACCCGAAGGACAGCAGCACTTTATAAAAAATTACTAAGACTTTCCTACAGTTTTACAAAAGGGAACTTGATGAATGCTCTGAGCACAGGTGACAGTTGTTCAGTTGTAGGGAGTCTCAGACCATGGAGTGAAGAGGCTCTCAGGTGCCAGGAGACATCCTGGTCGCAGTCCCAGCACGAGGCGTGAGTGCCTGTATGGCACAGAACTGCAAACCTGAATTCCGAGTCAGCCATGGTGACTCTTTGGCTCTTTTTCTGTTCACTGCTTCAGCCTGCTTCCGCCAGAAACTGCTAACAAGGCTTTAAGCTCTTTAAGAGCTTAACAAATTTTCAGTCTGCTCCTATAGATTTCGTGCAGAATATTTGCGTCCCACGCGTGGTACCATGACACAGCACTCAATCATACTTGTCTTTTGCCCTGATATATGGTCCAACCACAATACACTTGGCCAAACCTTTGCCAGCCTGTCAGTTAGAAATTTTTCTTGCTCTTTAGGAAAGCCTAGTGACAAGTGATTGAATTAAAAGACAATCTGGGCATTACACTGATCTTAACTTAAATGGACAAACTAAACACAACCAGAAATACCTTAACAGCTAGTGACTTTTTTTTTTTAGTATCACAACCAGGAGAAGTTTGCTATGGACAACATGAGGTGATCAAGGTACTGTCACAGCACAGCAGTAGTTGAAGATGCTCCTGCCAGGTGCTCTCTTAACCCAGCCAGGCAGAGGTATTATAAGGTGTCAGGATGATGATGTTCAAAGTTCTTATTTTTGCCAATAAAATAAAAACATTTTTGAAAATAGAGAAAAATACCCAAATACATAGTGGGACTGGACTCTCTTTAATTTCCAAAGTAAAACAGAACCTAATATTGCTTTTCCACTTGGAAATACTCCTAAAGAGGAAAGAAAAAAGTTTAAGTGCTGCTGTGCTAGACACAGCTGTCAAAGATGCCCACAGGACAATGACTGCAAAGCTACGAAGGAGGAAGACAACATTTAAAGACTGTCAGGAATCTTTTCTTGCTTTCCATCTCTATGATGTTGCATGTGAACCTATGGTTTTTAGCTATTTTACTGGCTCCTTGGCTACACTCTTAAAGACTTGATCCCTTTCCATTTTTTTGATTACTGAACTGGACCTTTTATGAACAAAGTCTAAGAATATTCATTAACTCGCAATCAAAAAATGTGCCTGAAAATAAACACAAGATTTTTGCTATTTAGCACACACAGAGAGGAGTATCAGGTTTACAAACTGCATTACAATACTCACATTAGTAAAAAAACCTTGTTTCTTTTTTTTTCCCCTTTGCCCTCATCACAAGTGATCTGAAAGGACTTGAAACATACTGCTAGATTTGTCAGGACAGGGGGAACCACCCGTGAGCTAGCGATACCTACAGACTCCTACATGAAAACCCCTGGGACCACACTTAACGTGCCATGCCACAGGAACACCAGAAAAACAGATGCTGGTTTAAAAAAGAAACAGTATGAACCCCAAGAATTTTCATCAAACTCCAGCACACTAACAAGGGCAAACCTGGCTGATGAAATGAACTTCTGGAGGGAAAGGGACAATGACCAAAACTGCCGTCAGCTCTATCAAATAATTTATGGAAATCAGTTTTATTCCTCTTAATTGATAATGTCTTCTCGAATTAGAATAAACACACAAGTTTAACCGTATTTGAACTGTCAGGCCCTAGCTAGTAAGTCCAGGAAAAGAACACTGCAAAATGGGAACTTCCACCCATGGAAACATTCAAAGGTGTGAACAGTGACCCAGGATAACTGGGGTGCAGTGAAGGCTCTGCAGGACAGACCAAACTGCTTCAAAGTCTTTTTTAACACTGACCAAACTTCTTCTGTTCGTGGAAGAAGCCCCACCCGAGCCCACCCGAGCTCTTCTTTCCTGCTACCATTCAGCACCGAGCTGGCACTCTCCTAGCGCAGGAACAGCTGCCAGAGAACAGCAACAGCCACAGACCTGTGCAGAAGAACATTTTGGTATCTAAAACTCAACTGTCTGCTTTTTAAGAGAAAGTGACTTTTTGAAAATGCATGTGACTGCATTTTACCCTTTCCACTAACCAGAAAGATCTAAATACCTCCACCCCAGAGTTCACAATGCTGCAGCATCAGGGCCCAAGCGAGTCCCAGTTAAAGAGCTCATTACACTGCTGCATACCTATTGCTGTTCAGATGTAAAATGAAGTTAAACCAATGAAGCAAAAATAATCCATTTAATGCTTATGCTCTGTGATGCATTTCTATGGGGTTTCTATTGTTGTTGTTACAGTGCTTCTGTTCATTCTTATGCTTTAGTGATTCAAGTGCAATTTATCAGCCTGGAGTGGAAAATACCTGGCACCTACTTAAAATGCATGGAGCTAGCAATAAAATTAACCTTGTGGCAATTGTTTTCCCACATGTTTGATAGACCAATGTCAGCTCATCTGTTAGAAGGAAATAAAAAAGTCAAGCCTAAATGTACAAAAAATTATGATGGAAGCCTTAAATAAAGCAAGGGTAATGCAAGTTTATTGAGTCAAAAATCAATCAATCAATGACCGAGTGGATTAGGAGCACCTCATAAGCCCCAAAGAAATAATTTGCCCAAACACTGAGATTTAACGGTAGAGGACCAAATTCCAACACTTTTAGGAAGTAAGTAATGAAAAATCAATTTGAAAGGAAAAACAGATCAAGAGCCCTGGATTCTGACATGCCGACACATTTATTGCTGAATACCATTTCTTGGCTGACCCGAAAACTTCGGAAGGTGTTTATTTACTTTCAACACCTTCCAGAGATCAATATTTTTAATTTGGATCCGAGTTATTATTTTTCACATCACAGCATCGGGGAGTGGAGTAAAGTGGCTCATATTTTAGTGCTAAAAAGATCGATATGACAGTTTCACCTTCACTGCAGCCCCCCGCAGCCACACGGGTGCACATCATCACGTCCCGCAGGGGGGTGCGGTGCCGCGGCACAGGGAGCAGGTCATCACCCAGCCCCAGCTCCAGACAGCCCATGATTTACCTGGTCATGAAGGGCCTGGTGCCCTTAGAAAACCAATCTTGCTTCTCCCACTTTATCAGGCCTGTCTCTTACCCGGTGTACGGGAAGGGGGAGGGGGCAGGATGAGAGAGAAGGGGAAGAGAGAGAGGGCAGGAGCAGAGCAGAAGACAATCAGTTTCACAAAGCGGATTACGTCCCTCATCGTAAATGCATCCATTCGTTTTTACCTTCCTTGAACCAGGGCACATCTGTAATCGATAATTAATTTTCCATAAATTTCAAAATATTGTTCTGGTGCCTGGAAGAAGTCGAGTGCACAGGGGAAAGCAGGAGGGAGGATCCCTGTGGCACGAGGCATTGCTCGTGGGCTCTGGTGGCTCCATCGATTGGCACTGCAGGGCTGGGGGAGGCAGGCGGGGACAGCCACGGGGCCAGCGGCACATCTTCCCTGTCACCCTTCGGGACACGCCACGCTGCTGCTCCGAGAGCCACGCTGCCCACGCACCGACACAGCTGACCACTCCAGCCTGAGTCTGCCTCCTCTCCTCTGTGACAGAGCAGCTTCAGAGGCACCTTGGATTCACAGCCTGGGGGCTGCAAGCCTTCCTTACACAATGGCATCATCCTCCCAGGCTAAGAGACTGAGATGCTACACAAACACTAGCACAGTGCCTCAGAAAAAGGAAGACTGTTTTTAAACACTGAGAGGAGCGTTAACTGCAGGTTTTACTGTACACAGGACAGGGACATGAAGGTCAGGGATGGGACGTGTGTGGCACAAGGAAAGGCTTGTGGGACTTGCAGAAGGAAGAGTTTGGATGACTCAAGCTTACCTGGGCAGGCGTGCACTGCACAGGTAACTGCTGCAGGCTGACTGTGCTGTCTGGGCAGACCAAGTACTCCCATGGTCACACAAGCACAGTTCAAACCCAAGCATTAAGTGCACATCCCTGAGCGATTTTGTAACAAAATGGTGATTTCCAGACCCAAGAAGTCATTGGTGATACCATAACGTAGCTGCTACTTGTCATTTAGTGCAGTAATCAGCTCCTTAAAAGCACAGCTCACTTGAAACCAGGTGGGTATCAAAACAGGAAAAGCATCTACCAGTAAGTAGCATTTATGGGTAAATCTCACACTTTCTTCTTAGCGTGTCTTAGAAAACAAGTGGCAGACACAAGGAGGAAATGTGTCTCTGCAGACGGGCTGTTCCAAGGAACACATTCTTTTCTCAGCATAATTAATAGCTCACACTCTTTAAAAAATTGCCTTCATGAAGTCCTATGCTTGGAAGAGTGATAAATGACAGTCATCCTCCTGGGGTGTGTTCCAGAATACTAACTGAAAAGTAAATGCAGGACTATTTCTCCAAATTATGTATCCGAGCTAAAGGGCGTATTAAAGGAGCAGCTTTATGCAATGGCATTAACTGAAAGCCAGCAGCTTCTGGCTTACTGACAGCAGCACTGCAAAGTCAGGCAAAGGAGACTTCCTCAGACTCGTGGGGACACGCGCCGCACCCGAGCACGCTGTCCCTCTGATACGCCTCTTCTGTATGGAGAGGCACTGATACCTGCTTCTAAATTCAAGTCAGTAAGTTCTTCTGGACTCAAGAATGATAGCTGTGGAGAACTGCAGTGACTGACAAATCATCCAAATGTGTGGATAGTCACCTGTGCTTCTGTGACACAGTTCAGAAGGAATAGCCCTTGGATTTCACTGCAGAGTACCTAATTTCCCAATTAAACCTCACAAGTCAGTAAAAATTCTTGGTTTGTTGATCTCTGTTATTCAGAAACCAAAGGCATCCAGGCTGACAAATTACATTTTTTACCCTTATGTTAGTATTAGGAGATCAGAAAACAAGCACTAAAACCTGGCAGAGACTAGCCCTAGGATCCTGGTGCTCCAAGAGGCTATTTGGAAGCCTGGCAGGAAACAAGTTTGTGAGTTGGTATCTCTCACCTGGGTGAAAACTGAGCACATGTCCAAGGCCCCTGTAAAAACATCCATCACTGGATATGCTCTGAGGGAGACACATACCTTGGATAATGCTCCCCATACTTCTCCACTCCACCATCCTTGCTAAGAACACATCCTTCCAGCTCAGCCAGCAGACACAGCATTTTACTGGCCTGTTAATACCCACTGCATCTCTGAAGAAGATTTATGAACGCTCTGGGAATGGCATTTTGTTGGTTCATGGCTAAAGGCAAAAAAATGAAGCAGAGCTTTGGTGCACTAGAAATCCTAAGGAATGCCTGCCAAGTGACTGTCTCCAGTTTCACAACCTTTAGCATTGGTTCATTTAAGTTTATTTAGGTTTGTATTTTCCAAGTTTTCTAATTTTTTAGCTCAGATTTTTCTCATTCTTTCAAGCCCACTGAAGATATGGTTTTTTTGGTCCTCAAAAAAAAATTTCCATATACAGAAGAACAACCATTGTCTACATGGAGAAATTACTAGTCAATAAGAATTTATAGTAAAGCAGCTGTTCTGCACTTCCACACAAAACAGCAGCGTCCAAATTATATTTTCATTCCTTCCTTAGCCATTTGCCTCTGACACACAGGCAAGTGTTCTCCCACTACTGCCCAAAAACTGAATGGAGGTACCAGAAAGGAGTCCTTGCTCCTGCCTAGAGGGTGAGTCCACAAAAAACACATCCCTCAAGTGACGGTCTAGAGTGTGTGCAGCAGATAAGCTCTGGTTCAGCCTAAGAGTCCCAATGCCGAGATTTACACTCTCTGTTCTCACATAAGTAAGCAGAAGGTGGAATGGTACACGGCAAAGTTACTGTCACTGATAAGCAATGTTAACTCCAGTTTTAAAAGCCATTAGAACTACAGCAATATTTAAGTTCTGAGGCAGGCAATGGAAAGTATCGTAAAACAACATCTGAAATAGAGGTACGTAACTTTCCCTCTCTGTCCCCCAATCTTGAAAATTAGTTCTATATTGTATTAAGATTTTTCTGCTGTTCTTGGATGAAACAGTGTTTTTCTATTGTAAAAGCATAATTACATTATCAGAAATATTGTAACACCATCCAAATGTTACCCAGTGCTGTATTTCCATGCCTTACACCCATGCCTTCCCGCACATAACAGTCCAGGCACATGGGATCTGTTCCCAAGTACTGCACCCACCCGGGGAACTGACTGCAGGTGTCCTTGAGAAGTGACACGTCAAAAGCCAGCATTCCTGTAAGCTGGGAGCACCTGCGTCCATGTACGTCTCAGGGAAGGATTTGGGGGTGCAGATTCCAGCCAGCACCAGCACGAACACCGAACTGCCAGGCAGGTGATGATGCACTGAGGTGTTTTTTCCTCATCTGTATTAGCACATCATCTGTATCCAGACCCAAAGCCGGTACAGTCGGTTTCTGCTGTGGAACTGAGGGGTTTTCAAGATCTTACCTAGCAGCTGGGCATCAAGGGGACAGGAAGCCTTAAAATGACCTGACGTTACAGCAACTGTTATTTAAAAGACAATTTGCATAAGAGTGGACTGTAAGTAGCAGCAACATTTAAATGTGGGATTTATAACTGCAGCTGCTTTCACAAGGAAATGAGTCAATACAGAAATACTCCATCTTTTTTGAAGACCTTTTCAGGTATCCAAGGCATATAAGACTACAGCCTTCTGAGCCTGGGTTTAGTAAGCCATTACTGTAATTAGCTGATGGAGACAAAAGTTCTTGCAAAGTGAGTTAGAGGGTTCTGTGTTTCGCTGCGAGTTTTTGGTATTTGTGTGTGTGTTGGTTTGATTGGGTTTTTTAGATTAAAGTTATGATTTACTTTGTTTTCTTCCACCCTCCGGGGTTCATACATTTCCTTATCATTAGGACTTTGTTCCCAACATTCTCACACATTACCCACCCATGCAGACTTCCTTTCTTTACATGATTCCTTACTCTGTAGTCCAAACCCCAACTGCTCTAATGTAAGTGGTCAAACCACCAGCTAAGAATTTGAATATGAGGGCCACCCAAATTCTGGCCCTGTTCTGGGTAGTCCTGTTTCCTGTAACTTCCATGACCAGAAGCCATACCTAAAGGCACGCGCTGTCCCAGCCCACTTCCAGTGACATGGACCAGCTCACCACCGGCACATCTGCTGACTTTCACAGACACATTAATGATCAGCCCTAACACAGTACAAGACAGATTTCCACCTTCCATGGTAATTAGACCATTTGATGTTCCTTCTTAGACAAGCTGATGCCCCTTCCTGTCCCAAACAAAACTTTGCTCTTTTACTGACCTTGTTACTTGGAAGAAAATGAATCTACTTTTCAGATGTTAATTTCTATTTGTAGCACAATTTTCCTATGCTTATGCCTACACCTTATGTTTGCAAAGCAGCTGTAAGAGAAACCTTCTAGTCTGAGGTCAAAAAACATGGATGCCTCAGCACCCTTGGACAGTAACAACTTCTAGTAAAGAAAAGCATGCCTCGTGAGAGATGGGGGCCTTTTCCAAATGTTAGGATAAGTGCGTCTCCACTAAACCTAAAAGATGAAAGATGCACAACCTGAATAGTCAGACTGGAAGGACACCAGAGAGCACCAGTCATACAAACACATCCAAACACTGCGGGCAAACCTGCCCTCCCCAACAGCCAAGAGCACTTTACCCCCCAAGTCACCCCTGCATGGACACAGGAACTGGGAAGCATTCTGGTAATCCAGAAGTAATGCCCATCACTCCTAGAACCAATGTTCAGGGTGATTTTATTTCATTCAGAAATCAGATTTTACATTTTTCTCCAACAAAATCTTTTGTTTGCCTGGAAAAAGTGGAATAGAATGACACCAACCCCAAACTCCTTTACACTTTGACATGCACAACCAAAAGAAGGGAACAGATAACAACCCTTCCCTTCCCAACTACAACTGCTACTGCCCAATCTGGAGACCTGGTATTTATCCTGTTTATTTGAACAAATTATTATGATCAGTAGCTTTTGTTTTGCTACATTTATTTATGTTAATAAATTACTGCAAAAATGGCAATCTGTGTTCAGGGTAAAGGTCAGAATTGAGACACAAAGCTATTCCTGTACAGTGAGCCACTCAGCAAACAGCAATATTTGGAATTGTTTGGACACGGGCAGCAGAGTCTCAGCCAGAATTCATGAGCAAAAATCACTAAATTTGTCAAAATGACTAAAACCCACATTTCCACCTTTTCCTCTTTTGTTTCACACACTTTGCATGTCAGACAAATTATCAGGAAAATACTCCTTGTTTGACATTTCATTGCTTAATGCTTTACTGGTGCAGTAAAACAAGACAACTGCTGAAATTATAGGAAAATAAATTTGTAATTTCTTCCTCATTTAGCCATTTTTGAAGCTTGTGTATAGGAAAGTCATTAATGTTATGTCCTCCTATCGACGTTCCAAGCCTTTCAAGGGATAACTAATGTTTTTTCTATACTCTTCCATGTGGCCAGTTAAATTAGACACATTATTTCTGTGCTGTTAGGGAACGCAGATCAATAGATACTTGGAAAGCCCTCTAAAACGAAGTGGAAACACTTCCTCAGTGTCAGAGCGTTCTAGTTTGGGTCTGTAGGCTGTAAACATTGCTAAATGTAGCAGAGCAGTGAGAGTGTGTCCGAGGCATTTCAACACTCGCTTCCAAACCTCCGGACACTCACAGCTCTTGAAGGTACCACGCGCTGTTTGCTGGGCCTTTGTCACTGGCTTCTCTCCTTGGGAATGGCTCTACTGCTGAAATCCATCAGCCTCCATCAGCAGAGCCTGCACACTCAGCTCACGTCAGCATCACTCAAGAGCTGTGCAGAATCTTACCATTTTTCCCTTAGAAATGGGGATTTTTGGTGTCTTTCACAGCAACAGACATATCCCGAGATACGATGAGGTGGCATAACACAACTCCATCTTTTGTTCTTGTTAGTTTTTCTTTTTGCTCCTGTTAGTTTTTATTTAATTGTGAAATAACAGGTGCATTCCTAGCCTTTCTGCACTGTCTCTGGGGTGAGCTGTGCAGTGAAACCCGAGTGCTGCAGGATGTTCACAGCCTGGGAGTGAGCAGCCTCACGGATTGGTTTTTTTGGCTACAAATGCTGCATTATAACATTATTTCAAATGCTAATAAACCCATTAATTTCTATCAGTAAACAACACACATCTGATTTTTCCACAGTCACGCTGATCTAAGAATTAATTCAGTGCCTCAGACAAACACATTAGCAAGTGCCTTAAGCAGCGTTTCATAATTTCTTAAGCAATTCTTTTCATATTTTCCAATATCACATCTTTTCTTGAAAACCAGAGCTGTTCCAAATCAAACATTTTATCACACAAACCAAATTCCTCACATGCACTACCTGAGAAGAGTTGTTAATAACACGAAGGCTCTGTTTATGCAACATGTAACTGGCCCTACCCTTCACCCCACCACACATAAATGCAAACAAAATTTGACTACCCCATACCTTATGCTTTTTTTTTCCTGTAAAAAGACAAAATTTGGGAACTAGGTCCCCAAATTCCTAAAGAGGTCCCATGTGGGGCTTTGCAGTCTTCAATTTAAAGCATTTCTTGTATTATGTCAGATCCTCAATTACTTCAGCAGACAACAGTTTTCCACTACCATTCCTCCTGTTCAGCTAAATACACAACATCCCCCCGAGCAAAATGCCCCGAACCCTCAGCCTGGTGAGGAGCCTGGTGGGCTGGGGGGCAGTGGGCAGCAAGGGGCTGCAGAGTGGCCCACAGCACAGCCCCGACGAGCGCTGGGGACAACGGCAGGGCTGCTGAGCACGGCCCACAGCCCGAAGAGAAGGCTGGGAGGATCCCTGTGTCTTAGAAGGGAAGGGTTAGATCCGAGTGGATACACTCCACAACACTTCAATGTCCACCATGTGCTCCCCAGATGAACGCAGCACGTACCGAACCGCGGAGTGAGCAGCTGCCTGCAGGCACTGTGTGGGAAGAGACCACTCGCGGATGAGCTGCTGACAACAGACCCAAGCAATCCTCCGCTCTCCCTTCTGCTTCTGGGCAGCTCCCTTGCCCCTGTCCTGGCCTGGCTGGGAGATGCTTACAGCGCACACGGGTGGGGAATCACAGCCCCCACATCCACAGCACCACCCGGGAGCCAGGCCACCGAGCACCGTGCCCGCGAGTGCCGCAGCAAGGCAGGGCTGGCGTCTTTGGTCACCAGTGTCACAAGGTGCAGGGGACACGCAGGAGCGCACGGGCTGCAGCAATGTCATTCCCTGCACTCGGGGACGGGATGGATGCCACGATCAAAGCTGCGAACCTTGCACCTGTACCAGGACAGCCTTTACCCCGCAGAGCCTGCTCTCCACTCCCCTGCCAAGGAGATTTCCTTCCTTTCCCCTCCAGGAGATTTCCTGTGCTCTTGGATTGCAAAGAAACTGCATTAAAATAACAGGCCTGAAAACAAGACTTTTACTCCATTCATAGTAAGTGAAAATCTCTACTAGCCATGGTTTCCCACAAAATTCTTTACTGTTTGAATGGAATGAATTTATGTATCAAACAGAATTATTCTTCAAGAGCACATTAATAAAAATAAATTTCAGTATTATGTACTATAAAAAGGGAAAAAGTTAAATAAAAATGAAGACATTTCATGCAAAAAGCAGGCAGCAAATCTTAAGCTGCCACGGACTCCAAGTTAAAGCCTCAGAAATATGTCGGCAATATCGCTGGACTTTCAAAAGCAGAGTTGTCAAACAAATGGCATACAATTGAGAAGATTTACTGTTTGTGGTACAACTCTTTCCATAAATCTTTGGTCAAATTACTTGAAGAACATACGGTAATTAAATATGCAACAAGGCAGACGCAAACCAAAACGCCACCGGCACGGAAAGGCGAGCAGCTCTCCCACCTCGCGCCATGGCAGCCCGCGGCAGTGCCACAGGACACGGGGCGCGCGGCGGCGCAGGACACACAGTGCCGGCCCGGGCTGAGCAGCTGCCCGCGCACCCAGCGCCCTCCTGCTGCTCCTGCCACAACACAGAGGAGGGGGAGCGAAACGAAATGCCAGCCACGGTCCATCCCGAAGCCTCCCCGGTGCCGTTCCGCCTGGGGCTGCCCTGCCAGCCTGCGGGCTCCCTCCCGCACCCGCGGGCAGCGCTGCCGAGGGCCTGCCGGAGCGGGGCCGAGAGCCGCCTCGCTGCCCTCAGCCGGCGTCCCAAAGCTACTCCTGCCCGGCCGGGCGCTCCCACCGCCCGAGCTGGGCGCTCTCATAGCCCGGGCCCACCGCCCGCTCCCACAGCCCGGCCGGGCGCTCCCACCGCCCGAGCTGGGCGCTCTCATAGCCCGGGCCCACCGCCCGCTCCCACAGCCCGGCCGGGCGCTCCCACCGCCCGCTCTCACAGCCCGGCCGGGCGCTCCAGCGCACGGCTCCCGGAGCCGCGGAGCCGAGACACGGCGGCAGCAGCGGCCACGGACCCGCCAGCCGCAGCACGATCTGCCAGAAAGGAGCGCTAGGGTTTGGTTTAGCTTCACTTCTCCAACAGCAAAGACAAAAGTGTTTTTTTCAACCTTTAAAAGCTTAGAAATAGTTCATTTCTTCTTGTGTTCAGAGACGACAGTCTATAATTTAATTTCAAGTATTTCAGCTGATTTTTAGATTAATGTATTCCTACAAAACCAGGTTATAATTATTCTTTACAAATAATTTTTCCCCCCTAACCATGTAGTGTAATGCATAACTTCAGGATGAAATTCTGAATATAAAATCCACAGCCCACAGAAAATTCAATTCTATGTAGAAATTCCATAGCTGATACAAAACAGTATAACGATTCTGCGGATAAAGAAGCCACTTTATCACCAATTTCCTCAGCACCAGCACATTTGTAAACAACAGAGATGGAGCCATGGCTGTATTACTGGGCTACTGATCTGTGAAATGCCTCACTGTTTTGTAATTATTCCTCATCTTCCAATTATACAAAAGTGTAAGAAAACAGGTGGAAGATAAGCCATGCCTTCCCAGAAAGAACTCTGTTGATGTGTTAAGAGATTTCTTTCAAAAATGATAGAAAAAAGACAGCTCAAAACCAGAGGAAGGTTCTGTTGTGGCAATACCTTTCAGATCCCATTTCCCACCCAGAAGAGAGTGGAAGCTATTACCTGACAGACAACTTGGTTCCCTAAGAAATTAAGTGGGAGATTTCATTTCAGGTGGTTGTAAATACATGTCCAAGTCACAGAATGACAATACTTCTACAACCATTTTTCCAGGATTTTGTCAGAAGCTGTAGGATTAACTTTGACATTTACCAGCTTCCTTCACGAACTCATTTTTGTTCAATTAAAAGAAGATAGAAGCTAATGAAGAGGTCAAACTTTGTGACACACATTCAAAAAGCTCCCAACCGTGTATTCCAAAACTCGTCAAAAAGCAGGAGGCTGTAAAGGGAAGAGATTCTGTTTTACAAGGAAGACGAGGGACACGATAAGCATGGACACGATGAGTTAAGAACTGCCGGAAAATGTGCAGAAGCAGCAGTCTCCACCAAGTGCAGTACCAGCCCTGATCCCTGGCAGGCACTGCCACCACGAGGCTCCATCCCGTTTTGCATTGCTTGTATTGCCCTACAAACAGGATTTAAACCCTCATTTCTCAATTTCCCTTTTTCTACCACACACACCTCACTAGAAGCACTTCCGTGCATGGCTGGAGATTTGCTTCTGGCATTTTAGGGCCTTTATAAGGAATACTAACATGTTTTTCAAATGGTTTTATTCCTTTAATTCTGCCTAAGAAGTGAGCTAGCAGGAAGTAGAGATCACACAAGCATCCAAGCAGCCAGCACCCACACACAACCGAGTGCTCTGCTGGCAGCCCTCGCCAAGACTACCACACAGCCCTGCACCTGGGCACCCTCTTGCTGCCACCAGTCTTACACGTGCTCCCATGTGCTTGAGTACCAACAAAAAAATCCCAAAGAACTGGCAGAATAAGATTTGTTTGAAAATATTTATACTAACTTATCACTTAGGGAAAGAAACCCAAAACAACAGACAGAGGGAAGCATTTGCTCAGGAGTGATGTGGGAGACTGATGATGACAGAAGACTTACAGGTTTCTCCTACGTGCCTCTTAGAAAGGAGTCTGGACTTTTCTCCATCCCAGAAGATTGTTCCCTGGATGAACCTCACAGGAGTTAATTTGAGAAGTGAATCTGAGTGACACTCCTGGCTCCTCCTGTGGCATCACCTTCATTTGCAGAACAGCCCAGTCCCCAACCCTCCCTCCAGGGATCATCTCACCTCTGCCAAGCAGTGCTGCTGCCACCCACTCAGACAAATTCCTACTTCTCTGGGTTGGCATAATTTTTACAGATAACATTATAAAAATAAACACTCGTACAAAATACCATTCCATGGAAAGGTGAGGAAAGAAAAAAGGATAAGGTGGAAACAGGCTCATTTGAGTAGCAAAGAAAATTCAAATCAAGATGACAATAATGGAGAAGCAAGAAAACACACTCTGAAGTCTCCTGTTTGGAGTGGGTCACAGACAGTCACAGATCTGAGACCGTGATCGACATCCCAGCGGTGGCAGAGCCCCTTCTGGGCTCCCCAGGGCCGGAGCGCTGCCTGTGTCCCGTCTGGGGCTGCGGAGAAAGAACAGAAAGAACCCTCCCAGCCGCAGCGTGGGGCGGCTCCGTGGGCATCCCCGGGCATCCAGCGCCCGCAGCTGGGCACTGCAGACTGCAGTCCAGCCCTACAGCCTGGAGCTCCAGCTCCATCTCCTGGGGAAACCCTGCCTTTCTGCCAAGCCTGAACATTCTGCAGAACTGTTAATGAAGAAGTGGGCTGAGAACTCATCAGCATGTGAATTCCCTCAATATTCAATTCAATTACATCTCTCTTCCTAAATCATCTTTTTTACTTAACCAAACTCTAAATTGCCAGAGCTAATAAGCTTGGGAGAATCAGTGTACACCATCCATTTCTGGGAACAGGACGATATTTTCTAAGACGCATTAATAACTATGACAGGATTTATGTACAAGATAAATTCATTTCAATTTCCTTTTTCAATTAATGGCCAATTATTTGAACTCAGCTCAACCAAAAATATTACTCAAGTATCATTAATCTAACAAAAATTAACTTTACTATTCTCTCAGTAACGAAGAGAGATAATGTTAAGGCACAGTAACACACTTGAATAACATGTTGTCCATCTGTATTCTCAGGACCACTGCTCCCCACTGGAGTCTCCCATCAGGCTGGCTCAGATTATTGCTCTTAAGGATAGTGATTTGAGCACAGGTCTGCCCTAGATGTTGCTGCAGGCCACCACGGCATTATCTACTCTAGAGTAAGAGACATTTTACACAAAAAAAAATACTGGTACAGAGTGTGTGAAGTAGAAACAATCAAGGGGAAAAAAAGAAAGCACAGCCTTTTCCTGCACACCCTACCAGTGCCTGGACTTGCTTTATCTTCACTGTTCCCAGAGTCTGGTGCCACCCACCCCACCGAGGAGCACCAGGCGCTACACAGCCTGGGACCACCAGTGCGCCTCTGCAGCTGTTAGAGCCCATCCTGCTCGGGGACAGCAGTGTGCCATGCTGGTGCAGAGATGGGCTCGATGGGGGCACCACTAGGTACCAGCGCACAGGGCGAGGGCAAACGGGCGAGCAGAGGGACATTCCGCTCCCCACATCCCCAAGGCTCTGTGCCCAATGGAGAGGAGTGCAATGGCAGGAGAGCCACATGGGCATCAACTGACTGGTGCTCTGTCACCTTCAGCACCCCAAACCTCTCAGCCTCAGGAACTGAAGCACAGGTTTGGCAGGCGTGTGAGAAGAAAGCTTGTCAGAAAAATACCTGTTACCACTGTGTTCTCTATTTATAACTTATCTTTGTCCACCTTCCAGGTGGTTATTGAAGGGAAGTTTCATTTCAATCATTATCTCACCAGACCCGCCCTTTGAAAGCGGGGTCTGGTGAGATAATGATTGAAATTATCAATCTCTCACAGCACAGCAACCTCTCTCCCTTCCATCTATTAGTATTAATAAAATTCTGCTTGCACCTTGCAGCTCTGGTGCTGTTTAAACATACTCCTCTAATGTCAGAAAGTTGGGTTTTGGTTTGTTTTTTTAAAAATTTGAATGAAATGCTGCTATGCAATGAACTAACTGCAGTGCACTGCACTATTACTAGGAGGAGGAGGCTGTTACTTCAGCACATCACAGGGTAGAGTCCAGTGGCATTTTGTTCATTGCAAGGTCACCCGTGGGCCTGAGCAGGCAGACAGACAATGAAGGACTCTTTATTTTTAAAAAATAAACCTACACCGGGGAAGTAGAGCCATTACCCCCCCGTGCAGATGCTTCTGCACATCAGCTAAGGGCTGTCCCAACCACGCAGCTCTCAACGTTCTTCCTGAACACTCGAGGCAGGAGCTGGTGGTCAGCTCGCCCTTGGAGGTCTGGTTTGCCAGCAGCCCTCAGGACTGACTTACTCCAGTAAAGATTCTCTCTCAACCTACAGAAACAACGCCCTCAACACAACAAGGAGGCTTTAAGCTACACATTGGTTTCCTCTGCCTTCTCTGAATATGAAAAAGAAACCAAGGATTTGCTAAGTAATGTAAGACCTTAACTGAGTACTCCAGAAATCAATAAATATAGGGCACAAAATAAAACTAGACTTGATCTAATTACAATAAAAATGTCACCGATTATACTGACATGTTTTCCTATAAAAATAGTTATGGATTTGATGAAAACATCCATGTATTTCTGACTGCTATTTACCATCAGTACAGTTTCTTATTCCAGAAAAAATACCTCATTTACCATTAACTTGGCTATCCAAGAAGTATTGACATGCAAAAGTTCAACACACCCAACTATTTTTGAATTTAATTCTTCACATAGAAAAGAGTCAAGATTTATAATTTATCCCTTGCATGATATATACCAAGTATAATTAAATTTAATAGAGAATGTAAATAATGGGATGTTGGGAAAAATCAGTGCAACAGGAAAGACTTGTTTCATTATGAGTGAAGTCCATTCAATATAGTCACAAATAAATAAAAGCAAAGTACTGAATTTCTCAGCTTCTCAGATTTTTACCTATTTCAGCCTTCTAATATCTGCCTTCTCATTTATGGTACATTCTCTGACAAAAATCAAGATCTACCTCCTAGATAACATTTTATAGAACAAAAGTTATCATGCTTTCAAACAGGGATTTACAGGGGCTGTGTTTCACAAAGCTTTACCAAGCTATTTGAGTGTCTGAAACTTCTGGCTAGCACAGGGACAGTTTATCCACACTTGACTGCTATTGGTATTTCCAGTCAGAACTGGAACAGCAGCACAACTGCCAGTTTAGTTAATCTGAAATTTCTGGGAAGCCATTCTTAGACCTGAGGAGGCTGTCACCCACCACCCTCATCCATAACTGCTGGGAGCTCTGAGCTTTGAGCACTGCCACCTTCCCAGCACTGACAGGCATCAGCTCTGATGCAGCAGCTCTCTGCCAAGAGAATAACCTTCAAGTCACTTTAAAATCTGATAAAGCTGTGCCTCTCTAAAGTGTGATATGACCTGCTTCATCCCTGTGCCCACTGTGACACCTCTGCTGTTCCCAACATCTGTCTGTAATGAAAGCCCTGGGCCAGGAGTCACTGCCCAAACCCCTGCAGCCCACCCCTCAGATCCTGCACGCTGCCCCCTGTCCCTGGCACAGAGACCTGCCGGCCATGCACCTTCCCTGGCCATGCGCTCACTGCTCCAGCGTTATTTTGTGCAAGTGTTTAGTTAAAGTTTTGAGTGGAAGACACTTACACACAGCCTCACCCTACCATCACTCCTGGCAGAACAAACACAATCCACCACAGTTCTCTCCCTCATCGCGGTGCCTACCCCTCTCCCCACAAATCCCAGGCCTAAAACCAGCTGCTTTTACACCAGATTTGGTATATGTGACCGTAAATGACAAATCCTGATATTAAGCTTTATGTCTGCGATGATGCAAAATGAACCATTTTGATCCTTAATGCAAAGTGAATTATTAGTTTTTAAAACCGAATTGCTCCACTAGAGACACCTCATTATTGCACTGGTTTGTTATTTCTCACGTGGAATTTGCNGGCGTGTGAGAAGAAAGCTTGTCAGAAAAATACCT
Source organism: Origma solitaria (assembly GCA_013397895.1). Classification (NCBI taxonomy): domain Eukaryota; kingdom Metazoa; phylum Chordata; class Aves; order Passeriformes; family Acanthizidae; genus Origma; species Origma solitaria. The sequence continues at coordinate 138,996 of VZRL01000036.1, forward strand.
GTTACCACTGTGTTCTCTATTTATAACTTATCTTTGTCCACCTTCCAGGTGGTTATTGAAGGGAAGTTTCATTTCAATCATTATCTCACCAGACCCGCCCTTTGAAAGCGGGGTCTGGTGAGATAATGATTGAAATTATCAATCTCTCACAGCACAGCAACCTCTCTCCCTTCCATCTATTAGTATTAATAAAATTCTGCTTGCACCTTGCAGCTCTGGTGCTGTTTAAACATACTCCTCTAATGTCAGAAAGTTGGGTTTTGGTTTGTTTTTTTAAAAATTTGAATGAAATGCTGCTATGCAATGAACTAACTGCAGTGCACTGCACTATTACTAGGAGGAGGAGGCTGTTACTTCAGCACATCACAGGGTAGAGTCCAGTGGCATTTTGTTCATTGCAAGGTCACCCGTGGGCCTGAGCAGGCAGACAGACAATGAAGGACTCTTTATTTTTAAAAAATAAACCTACACCGGGGAAGTAGAGCCATTACCCCCCCGTGCAGATGCTTCTGCACATCAGCTAAGGGCTGTCCCAACCACGCAGCTCTCAACGTTCTTCCTGAACACTCGAGGCAGGAGCTGGTGGTCAGCTCGCCCTTGGAGGTCTGGTTTGCCAGCAGCCCTCAGGACTGACTTACTCCAGTAAAGATTCTCTCTCAACCTACAGAAACAACGCCCTCAACACAACAAGGAGGCTTTAAGCTACACATTGGTTTCCTCTGCCTTCTCTGAATATGAAAAAGAAACCAAGGATTTGCTAAGTAATGTAAGACCTTAACTGAGTACTCCAGAAATCAATAAATATAGGGCACAAAATAAAACTAGACTTGATCTAATTACAATAAAAATGTCACCGATTATACTGACATGTTTTCCTATAAAAATAGTTATGGATTTGATGAAAACATCCATGTATTTCTGACTGCTATTTACCATCAGTACAGTTTCTTATTCCAGAAAAAATACCTCATTTACCATTAACTTGGCTATCCAAGAAGTATTGACATGCAAAAGTTCAACACACCCAACTATTTTTGAATTTAATTCTTCACATAGAAAAGAGTCAAGATTTATAATTTATCCCTTGCATGATATATACCAAGTATAATTAAATTTAATAGAGAATGTAAATAATGGGATGTTGGGAAAAATCAGTGCAACAGGAAAGACTTGTTTCATTATGAGTGAAGTCCATTCAATATAGTCACAAATAAATAAAAGCAAAGTACTGAATTTCTCAGCTTCTCAGATTTTTACCTATTTCAGCCTTCTAATATCTGCCTTCTCATTTATGGTACATTCTCTGACAAAAATCAAGATCTACCTCCTAGATAACATTTTATAGAACAAAAGTTATCATGCTTTCAAACAGGGATTTACAGGGGCTGTGTTTCACAAAGCTTTACCAAGCTATTTGAGTGTCTGAAACTTCTGGCTAGCACAGGGACAGTTTATCCACACTTGACTGCTATTGGTATTTCCAGTCAGAACTGGAACAGCAGCACAACTGCCAGTTTAGTTAATCTGAAATTTCTGGGAAGCCATTCTTAGACCTGAGGAGGCTGTCACCCACCACCCTCATCCATAACTGCTGGGAGCTCTGAGCTTTGAGCACTGCCACCTTCCCAGCACTGACAGGCATCAGCTCTGATGCAGCAGCTCTCTGCCAAGAGAATAACCTTCAAGTCACTTTAAAATCTGATAAAGCTGTGCCTTCTAAAGTGTGATATGACCTGCTTCATCCCTGTGCCCACTGTGACACCTCTGCTGTTCCCAACATCTGTCTGTAATGAAAGCCCTGGGCCAGGAGTCACTGCCCAAACCCCTGCAGCCCACCCCTCAGATCCTGCACGCTGCCCCCTGTCCCTGGCACAGAGACCTGCCGGCCATGCACCTTCCCTGGCCATGCGCTCACTGCTCCAGCGTTATTTTGTGCAAGTGTTTAGTTAAAGTTTTGAGTGGAAGACACTTACACACAGCCTCACCCTACCATCACTCCTGGCAGAACAAACACAATCCACCACAGTTCTCTCCCTCATCGCGGTGCCTACCCCTCTCCCCACAAATCCCAGGCCTAAAACCAGCTGCTTTTACACCAGATTTGGTATATGTGACCGTAAATGACAAATCCTGATATTAAGCTTTATGTCTGCGATGATGCAAAATGAACCATTTTGATCCTTAATGCAAAGTGAATTATTAGTTTTTAAAACCGAATTGCTCCACTAGAGACACCTCATTATTGCACTGGTTTGTTATTTCTCACGTGGAATTTGCACCTACGCTGCTGTGAGCTGGAGAGGCAGGGCTGCTGACAGTGTTGTCTCAGATCTAGCTGCCAGTCCTGTCACAGCCAAGCTGAATAACTGTGGGCAGCAAAATCTGGTTTAGTTTTGCAGGAGCCAAGCCAAGGAAAACCTTACAGAGGAAGTGATGCCAAAACTGCTAGAAAAGGGGATATGAGAGCAGCAAGAATAAAGGTTAGCCAAACTGTAACTGTTTGGGCTTCTCCATTTCTAAAGAAAATAGCATTATACAACAATATACGTGATAAACATTTGTATTTCAGAGAGGTAATAATATAATAACGACAAGGCTACCATCTGCTGCCAAGTCTGTGCCTTAGAAGGGATGGAAAAAACCCACAGAAGTTATAGAACTTTGAAATCAAACAGAACTAATGAGGAAACAGAGAGACACATGACATCGTGCAAGGCAAACCACACAGGAGATAAGACCAAAACTTTACCCTAAATGGACACACCACATGTGAAACCCCCGTTCAGACAGTCGCACATACACACACACTGAGCAGAGGAGCTGGAGATCTGACAGTTCAAATCACATGTGTGAAAAACCATTTCTATGAACTTTTGATTCCTGACAGCAGTCTCAGGAACTGTGAATGAGGACAGTGAGCATTCAGTGCCAAAGAGCAGACTCTAAGAAGTCAGAAGGTTAAGGAGCTCAGCGTGAAAGTGCACCCTCTCTCCTTTCTACGTTTTTGGGCTTTGGTTCCAAGACACTACTACTAAAGTCTAACAATGAAGGCGTAAAACACTCCTCTAGCACACAGCATTCCCTCAAGGTAACGTAAAACATCATTGAGTAATTGTTCTTCCTTTGCATTTTGCCTTTTCCACACTAAGCAGATTCAGCTCTAAAAGGTTCTTACAAAAGGTTGGAAAGAAAAAGATGCAGAAAAAACCCAGAAACATCACTCTATGAGGCCATCTTTTCACTGTGCTTCTAAAAATTGTGACAAAAGACCTGCATCCCAGAACACCCTTGCTACCCTGCTGGTTCCCAGAACACCTCGTGCCACCTTTGCCTCGTCTGCATATGGAGACAAAATCCCCACGTTAACTCTGCTTTCAGGGATTGCATTCCTTATTGAGCGATCTTGCTTTGAGTTTGTCAACACGGCCTCTAAATCCTTCCAGAGTGCTCTCCCCTGGACAGGGAGTTCCCTCACCAACACACTGTGCTCATTGCTGTTTCCCAGTGGCTTTGCTATTTTCTGATTCTACTACCAGGGCTTCACTCTTGCCCCACGCCCCTAACACTGATGAGCCTACACAAAATCTAAGGACTCCCATGGGAAACTCCCTCCCTCTTGACATCCTCTCCATTTGGGACTGCTGGAGCCATTTTCCAGCTGTCCAACAGCCCTCATTAGTATATATGGCATTATTTACAAAAAGCATGTCATGTGAGGTACACATCAAACACTTCTATAAACCCATTTTGTGTCTTTACAGTTACCAGTTCAACAGAGGCTAATTTAACCAAACAATAAGAACACGTATAACCACACTGTTTTCCATGGAAAACACCATTGGTACTAGCAGTATTTTTTTCCCCTTCCCCTTTATTGTATCAATATGTTGACAGAATTCTTTTCCCCTGGAAGGCCCTGCTTTAGTAAATACAGGATTAGAAGAAAAAAATATGTGAAGTAGTATTAGTGACAAGAAAGGGAGAAATACAAAGGTGGTTGGGGAATACTGCAAGAAAATACAGTGCCTAGAAAATAATGCTGGTATGTGAAACAAGAAACCACATTAGCTCTTGAGCTAGGAACTTTGCAAAATACAAAAAACAGCACATGCTCTAACTGGGATTCCTGTTAACCTCCGTAAGAACCTTTTTATCCACCATAATGGCACCAAATCAAATCAATGTATCTCATGCTAAATAAAATAACTTCAATACTATGAAGTACTGTGACTATTTTTAAACAAAGAAAAGGTGTGTTTTGTTATGGATTGCATTAGTCCTCTATGCTGTTTCCCAAATTAATATCACAGATGATTATTCGTTTTTCCTGTATCACAGAAAAGTCTTGGCTGGAAGGGACCTCTGGAGCTCACCTGGCTGAAGGCAGACCAGGTAAATGCAGAGCCCTTGGCAGCTTCCCTGCCCACATCAGGGGATACCTGCTGTAGGACCCTGCAGCAGGGGATGGGTCTCTGTCAGTGCATGGCAATTACTTGGATGCAGCTCTGACCTGTGAGTGACTCCAAAACACACAGCTCTGTCCTACTGCTCTTTACCTACCACCACTTTCTGAACATCTGCAGAGTACAGTTTCAACATTGGTGACTGAGGTTTGTCCCACTAAGACTCCGTAAAACTGATAATCTTGTTTTTATCTTATTTGATGAGCAAGGGAAGAAAATCTGCTGATGCCTCTCCTCCAGTTTCATGTTAGCTGGGCTTCTAGACAGTCATTAAAAAACGAACAAATAAAAACCTTTCCAGGTTCTTATTCCCCAAGCTTATACGCCTCCAAGATGAGGTCTGTGTGTGTGCAGGGCAGCTGTTTTTTTAATTGTCTGAACTGTGTTCCAGACGCTGTCTTTGGCTGCAGGGTAGCCTCAGGTCTTGAGCCGGGCTCCTCTGAGCCACCAGTGCCACTGAGCAGCATACCGGGGGAGAAGGAAGCTTCTGCCTTGGGAAGAAGGGAGATGTCACTGCTTCACCTCCAGAAAGTTGTTTGTTCCTGTACAACCTGGCAGTGATTGCCTGGACACAGAGCAGAGGTGTTGGCACAATGCACAGCCCTGGCAACAACCACACAAGCCCTTCTGCTCTGCAGAAAAGGCAGCCCTGCACACATGGTTTTACATGTACCTAAACACCACTTGTGAGCTAATGCAAACTTGTGCTCTGGCTCTTGTCACCATGCCCCAGGCCAGTGAGGCTGTGAGCCAGCTCTGGAGATCCCTTACAAAAGCCCTGAACCCTTGCCAAGCTTGTCACCAGCTCATCACAATGGCACCACCCCACACTGCCAGACACTGCCAGACTCTGAAATTGAAGGTGATTCTGAGCCACCAAGGTTGGTTTTTGGAGGAAAAAAGCTTTTGACAACCATTTTAAACCAAACACTGTCTGTGCACACTGATATTCTGCTCATTTTACAAGGATGCACCTCTGTGAAATCAGAATGTACACGCACCACAGAGTAAACACGCTTAGTAGTAAAACACGGTAGTAGTAAAAACATAATCATCATCAGGATGGAAATAGCTCACAGCCCCCACATGGGTCAAAAATCTCAAACAGAAGAAATTCACCTTTGGTTAAACTAAACTTGTGAAAAAATGACATTTACCGTGAAATGTTCCTGTGATTTATAGTTCTCATCCAGGTAAACTCGAGCTCTGTTGTAGTCTTTCATCGCATCACTTGATAACAGTTCTCTGAAACCAGAGAAAGAAAAGACTGAACATGCGAAGGGAGATGAAAATGTACTGCATTCCTCAGCACTGCTCTGCACTGTGACATCCCCAGCATCACCCAAAGAAATAGGGATCTTCCTCTCCTTCTGGGGGGAATTTCGGGGACAGAGGTGTCCCCTGACACAGCCAACTGCCTGCATGCTCCACAGCTGCCCTCATCAGCTGCACCTTCAGTGTGGATCGCGAGCGCCCAGTGCCCCTTAGACACGGCTGGGAAGGCCGCGGCTCTGTGCTGGGACAAAACGCCGCGAATTTGGGCGAATTTGGGCGATTTAAGTCTGAACGCGACCCCCGAGCCCGTCCGTGACCGCGCACCGCCGCCAGCAGAGGGCGCAGCCGCCGCGCGTCTCTCCGAGCCGCTCGGATTGGGGGCGATGAATTAAATCGGAATATTCCGCTCCTTCCTGCCTTGTCCCCGGCCCGGGCTATCGCTCCCGCAGCCGCCGCGCGTCTCTCCGAGCCGCTCGGATTGGGGGCGATGAATTAAATCGGAATATTCCGCTCCTTCCTGCCTTGTCCCCGGCCCGGGCTATCGCTCCCGCAGCCGCCGCGCGTCTCTCCGAGCCGCTCGGATTGGGGGCGATGAATTAAATCGGAATATTCCGCTCCTTCCTGCCCTTGTCCCCGGCCCCACTTACTTCACGAACTTGTCCACATGAGACATAGAAGCTTCATAGTTTTTCCCTCCGAATTCTTGACAGTGTAAAGCCATGAAGTGGGGCTTGTGTGCATGGACAACCTGGAAGAGAGAAAAATGAGTTTTAGTGAAGTTAATCAGCTCAGCACACAGCATGAGCGACACAGATCCAGGTGCTCCAAAAGGAGGACTGGCACCTACTACCTGACAGGTAACTGGCACAATAAGAAGCAAGGGGAGCATCATTTGCTATCCACATAGAAGATGCCAAATACACAATGATTATCTCAAATATTCTTAACTAATATTTTCTTTTTTAAAGTATTAATTAGTTCCTAGGAATTTAAAATATAAATAAACTTTTCCAACTCCCCTCAAAGAAGACCTGACATGGTTAAGATGATCAAAACCTTTCCTTGTTTGGAAGGCAGAAGAGTTCAAACACCTCAATTCATTTGTTAGAGTAGATTTTTTCCCACTTTACAAAATTTCTCAGTACTGTTATCTGTTGTGTTTGGTATTTTTATTTATGGAGTATCTTATTTACAAAGTAGTTAAGTAACAAATGCACACACAGCTCTTAACGCAGGAGGCATGGAAATCCATCATGCTCTTCCAGATGCTGAGCACTGCAAATATCTTAGATATTACGTAGTCAACACTAGGATGCAATTACCATACCAAAACCCTACAATGCTTGTATCTTTCCTCACACCTCAAATCAAATACAGTGTTTATAAATCTGCTGCTGTTTTGAACACACATTCAATGTTACTCTGTCCTATGGAATTTCATCTCTATTCAGAACTGCAAACGCCACATCCAAAATGTCTGTTAATATTGTAACTTGTATGCCATGCCTCACTGTGAATTAATGGACACAAGCTCCAGAACGACTTCCATTTTAAAAGGGAACAGTCTGAAACAGTCAACAATATGCCCGTGCAAGAATACATGGAGAAAACGTGTTAAAATCCAAAAGAGGATTCACTTATTTCTGACGGGTGGCATTGGGCAGTCCAGCCAGCAGAGAGGCCACACTGTCCATACAGCCATTGGGAGGAAGAATGGTTTCCACCAGCTGCTTCCAGCAGAATCATAACCAAGTCCTCTGTGCAGGGCTTGGTGCCAGCAGGCTCGGGGTGCTCTGCAGATGGGCTCACAGCTTCTTCCCCGCTCGCACTGGAGCAAAGCCATAAGGAAGGCAGGCATCGGACTGGAGAGTTCTAACCTCAACACAGCACAGTGAAGAACACCTGGAAAACCAGGGATTTCTCTCCCATTCTACTCACTGTCTTGCTGCTGGTACCTTGGAACTCTGAAAAGGCACAGTAAACCTTTGCAGTCTTGCTTTTAATTATGTAAATCTAGAGTGACTAATATTACTGCTGGAAGGTCCTTATTAACCATAGAACCAAATAATGGTTTGAGTTGAAAGGGACCTTAAAGCTTATCTAATTACACCCCATTGGCAGGGAGACCTTCCACCAGACTAGGCTGCTCCAAGCCCTGTCCAAGCTCGCCTTGAACACTTCCATGGATGGGACCCCACAACTAGAAGTTGTGGATGTTTCTTTTAAACAACAGTGGAGAGAAACTGCCATTTGAGGTGATGACAGAGTGCAAAATCCCTCATTCCCGACAGCACAAATAATCTGATTAGCCAATCAAGCTCAAAGACAATGAACTAAAGATCAGCAAAATCTGAACTGCAGCAGCATTCAGTTGAGCCAGAGGCAGTCACAGGTCTGCGCACTGAACTGTGACAGCAACAGAGCTGCAGCAGCAGCAGAGGTGACAACTGGCACCTTCCTGTGACAGCAGCAGAGCTGCCCAGCTCGGGGGCACGGCGCAGCGGGGAGGGCCCACGGGCACCGGCAGCCGACGGCGTTGGTCTCTGCCGGAGGCTGCTCAGAGCACACACACCCGTCAGGCACAGGAGGGCGAGGTGACAGCGAGGTCTGTCACCAGCTGGCAGCACACTCTTCCTCAGGGACACTCCTAGGACACTGCTCTCCATCAGTGCCTGGAGCAGTGCCTGCCAGTGGGCCGGGGGAGCCAGGGCCAGCGGCAGAGAGGGCGGTGGAACTCACGCCATAGTGCGGGGCAGCCTGGCAGTGGCTCGTGCATGCCAACGCCAAGCAGTGCCCGGTGTAATGCCACGTCCAGGTCACACCGTGAATTACAGCACTGCCAACCTACAAGAGGTTACCCTTGCAGAAAGAAGGGAATGTCCTGCCGTGGGTTTCTGAGTAATTTCCAACAGTCACTTCCTCTGTACCTCAGTTTCCCCATCACTGAAACATCTTGGCACTGACCTGCTTGGTGAAATATTCTGAGGTGAGCTGCTGGCAGTGATACTGCATAAAGGAAAAAAGTAAATACTCCTAACTCAGGTGTTTGATGATTATTGAGTACTTTCATTAGCTCATTGATGCTGGTTTCTGCCAACAGAGATATTAGCAACTTGCTTTAAAAGCAGGCCATCATCAGTAGGGACAGAGAATGAGCCAGAGCAGGACTCAGCTGGGAGGGAGGGAAGGGGAAACCAAGCAGGTGACAGGACAGATGTCTGAAACCGTATCTGAAATGCAAGAAATGATACCCAGGTGGGACATGCTTTTCCTCTGATATAGATTTCCTATTACAGATTTACAAACAACTAGGGCAGAATTGCTGAGAAGGTGTCCCTGTACAGATGCTCCTTTCTTCCCAAGGCACTGCCCAAAGGACCACTGGCAGCAGCCTGCCGTCAGAGTACAGCACCAGCGAATGACAATCAGTGACTAAGTTTACCTGGATGGTTCATTTTGTTCACTGTCAGGAAAGAAATACTATCCAAACACAGCCCGTGAAGTAGAACTCTGGAACAGAGCTCATCTGTGGACCTTAACACCGTGACATTCCAACTCGGCATGTGCTTTATTACTCCAAATCGGTTTGGATTCCAAGTGATGGTGTTATCTACTTGGAGAGCTCTCTGAATTCGCCATCATCAGAAAGCAGTTGTAACTATTTCCTTGTGCGAAGCCAGCACGTGCACTCTCACTGTTTCAGCAGCATGGACTGCAGATGCAGCAGGAACGCACTGGTGCATTGTGTTCCTCATTTTAACTGCTACAGGTTTGCCTCAGTAACAGCTCTTCTTACACAGCTAATGAAAATAATAAACCGGTAAGAGAAAAGTATAATAAACTATTTCAAATAAGATTTAGGCACAAACTAGCTCACACTTATGAATGATCAGTCACAGGGAGCCCTGAATGGGGAGTCCTGCAGTGAGAGAACACTGGAGAATAACTCTACTGTGCTGCAGCAGCAACAGAAAACACTTCCAGGCTCTGGAGATGCAAGACACATATTTTTTGTTTGCATACAAATCCTTGAGGACTTGGAATCACAGTGGGTATAAAAAAAAAAAGAAAGAAAAGGAATTATGTCTTTTTAATGGGGAAACATCATTGGCTTAATAGCAGTGAGGTTGTTGTGGCATTCCTTGCAGGTTAAACCCCTAGAACATACCTGAATATTAGTTATGCCCTCTCATATAATAAGTACCCTCCAACTAAAAGCAAATTGGCTCTGCTTCATTACCTTTTACTAGTTTTCTACTCTTATAAAAGAACAAACAGTACATAATAATGAGTAATGAATACTTCGGAGTTAAAACTCACAGTTGCCAGAGGTTAAAGATCATACATGAGACCACATAAATAATAAATCTGCATCCACAGCAGCACAATGTTTTTACCAAGTTGGGCATTACTTTCAATTCTGGATACACAAAAATAGCACAAAGGAAGCCACAATCAGGAGTTATTTTGGGCGATGTAGGTAACTAAGCAAGATGCTCCAGCATAGCTGAGTATGAATAGAGAACTGGTGGAAAGTAGAAACCTGACATGCGCTCATTGCCACAGGCCTTTGCCTGTTTGGACAAGGGATGGGGAGGGACCCAGGCAGTCCAAAGGCAGAGAGGGTCAGGGTCTGCTGGAAGTGGGGCAGCGGCTGGGAGAGGACTCAGCCCCAGGCTGCTGGCCGGGCCCCTCAGAGAGGGCAGTGTGAGCACAGGGCAAGGGCACCAGTGCTGGACCTTGACCCGAGCAAAGCAGAAGAGGAGCTTGAGTCTTGATCTCATGTGTACAGGATTGCTTTTAAAAAAAGCAAAATATGAGCTTTAGCTTCCTTGTGAGCTGTGAAATACATACAAGTCAATTTAGCATGTGTGGTCCTAAAGCACTCCAAGTATTTTCTATTTCTCTAAGTCTGAAGAGAAAAAGAAGCTCCTCCTGGGGAGCAGGCACCCAGAACCCTGCAGCACTCAGGTGCACACAGCCAGCAGCCCAGACCTGTATCCCTTGTCACAGGCCATGGACTCAGCCAACCAACAAACAGCCCAAATGGCCCCCACCTGAGGAAAAGCAACATCTGAAAAAGGGCCAAGACCTCAGCTCAGAAGGGCTGCAATAGAGCTTTTTGGTTAATCACCCTCTCCAGTTAAAAAAACCAGCATTAAGTCCCCTAAAATAATCAAACAACCTTTGAGCAGTTAGGTGGGATTTTGTTGTGCTTTGGGGTTTTGTTTGTTTTGTTTGGTTGGTTTGGGCTTTTTTGGTTTTTCTTCCTTCTCTCGAAAGGGTGACACATGAAGTTCCCATGCAGCAATATTAAGATGACTCTTAGCTATTAGGTAAACTTTTAACTTCTGTATTAGTATGAATAAAGGCTCAGAATACTCTCAAACACATCAGGCAGCATGGAAAACTGCATTAGGGAAGAAAGCCTCTGGCTCCAAGTTTGAATCTAAAATGACTGCGCCATGAATGTGACACAAAAAGTTTGTTACTAGAATCAGTAAATATTTTCAACAGCTCCAGCTCCTGAACTCCTCCTGCCCCAAACATGAGGCCCAATGCAGATGGAGAAAGGGCAATGGATGGGGAAGGAGGGAGTGAAAAGGAAAAAAAGCTCTTAGTAAATAAATATGTCAATAAAAGGCCTCTGTGCTCCTACATCCTTCCCTTGCAAACAGCTTCCTTCATGCTCCTGAAGCTTCTTGTTCCCCCATATTTTTTCCTGTGTACTGACATGGAGGCTGCAAACCAGGGCATGGGCACTTTACACAAGTGGGACAAAATTCCTATGTGCATATTCTGTGAATATTCTCATTTGCATAGCAGCTAGTTCACCAAATCATCCCACTGCTTGTTAAGCACCAACATCTAGATAATCAGCCATCCCATTCCTTGATAAGCACCAAAGTCTTCCCTACCCCACAGTATATGCTCCAAAACACTGTTCTCACGCTGTTTCCACTCTCTCCCAATAATCTCTTTCCCTCCTTGTTTCCAATGTAGGCTTTTGGGGTAAGAGAATTTTTACTGGAAAGAGGACTAGAGTCCAAAGTAAATGATTTCAGACCCAAGTTACCAGTACCTGTCTGCAGTCAGGAGATGGGGCACAATCCCCAGCACTGGGACTTCACTGGATCCTGCCTCCCTGTAAGCAGCTTTTCTGCCATTCAGTGCAATTCCTGATTATCAGGTGCACAGTATGACATACTTGCTCACAAGCATTTTTTCTTTTATTTTGATTCCAGTGGATTGTCTTCGACTGCAAATACTATTTTCTGCTTTGAACATTAGAAACTAGAGCCGACTCTGCAAACCATGGCATTTGCAGCATCCTTCCCCCATAGTGCTTGCTTCCAGAGCTGACAGGCGCACAGGTTTTGCTGCTGGAGTGGCACCATGTGGCATGAAGGGTGACACAGAGCACACGATGGCACAATCCTGAACACTCCCACTCCTGCAGCACGCAGAGCGAGGGCAGGATGGCTATACTGGGGAGGTGGATGTGTTTCCTACTCGCAGGCTGATGCTGCTGCGTGTTCCACTCCCAAAGCATCACCTCAGAACGGCCCAGGACACCCTCCCAGAGGCACTGCGTGACACTGGTAACCATCCCGCTGACCTCACAAGAGCCGCACACATTTCTCCAGCTCAACAAACCAAGCAGAGCACACAGCGTGCTGCGCTGTGCCCAAACACACTGACACCCTGGTGCTGTGCCACCCTGTGCCCTCATGTCCAGGGCATGGCTGCGCCACCCTGTGCCCTCACGGTCAGCACACGTGCAGGGCACAGCTGCTACACCTGCACTGGAAGCAAAGCCTGACACCTGACGGGCCGCTGGTCACAAGAGAAAACACAGCCCAGCAGGGACGCTCCTGGCAGGCACACTGGGTTCTCTGAGCACCTCTGCCTGCTATTTAGGTGATTTTTAGTGAAACAACTGCTTGCTGTTTGTTCTCCTCCTTTAAGCAGCTGCCATTAAGCATCTTTCCCTACATACATGTAATGAGAACACAATACCTATGGCTTGTACCATAAGGAAAAGTATTATGGACCCCCAAAATAAGTACCATGTACTGACCCTTAGGATCAGATGGAAAAAGCAGAGCAGCTAGGAGGAAAAGCTCCACTATGAATCTAGCATGGGAAACAGGGAGGTTTGAGATGCAGGCCACCTTTCCTCCTTGGACCTTGTGGTCAGCGGTGTCTCACAGCTGCTCCAGCACTCCCGGACATGCCTGGGAAAGGCTCCACCAGACCAGCACCCCCAGAAGCATGGCAAGAGCACTCCCTCTGCTCTGCCCTCGAGATGCCACCTGCAAGGCTGGTGGCACCACACAGCTCTGGTGGTCCCAGCATATGGGGGTCACGGAACTGTTCGAGCAAACCCAAAGGAGGTCACCAAGTTGATTAGAGGGATGGAGAACCTCCCCTACAGGTACGAGCTGAGAAAGATAGGGCGTTTAGCATGGAAAAGAGAAAGTTGCATGGAGACCTCCCAGCACCTTCCAGTATCTGAAGGGGCCTGCAGGGAAGCTGGAGAGGGACGACTCTGCATCAGGAGCTGTAGTGATATGACAAAGACTAATGGGTACAAACTGGAAGAGTTTTAGGTTTAGAATTTAGGTAGGATATCAGGAAGAAATTCTTTACTGTGAGGATGGCAAGATACTGGAACAGGCGGCCCAGAGAAGTTGTGGCACCCCCATCTGTGGAAATGTTCAAGGGCAGGTTGGAGTTGGGACTAGGTGATCTTTAAGGTCCAACCCTTAACGTTCTATGATTCTGTGAAATACCCAGGACTGAGTCCAGCTGAACTCCTGCTTCATTTTGTTTAACTCTTCCTTGAGGAAAAAGCAGCAACTAATAGTGAATTGGTAGAAAATTACTGTGTATTTGATTGTTAAATTAATTTTAAACTACCCAGTCAGCTATCGCCCAAATGCAGGCTCCACTTTTATAGCACCAGAGATGGATGAATCCAAGGAAACCAGATCAGACAGGACACCACCTCTTAGCGTTATCCACTACTGTCACACAGCACAGCGTCAGCTTGCTGCTCTTTGGGCTGTGCTGGAACCTGCCGCTAAAACCAGCCTGGAAAGGGTCTTTGAAGTAATCTTTTACCTGTTTGTATTTCTTGAAGAAACTGTTTCATTTAACAGCATTAGATCTTCCATATTTTTCTCATTAATGATGTAGGGTATTTGTAGATCAATGGCAGAAGTTTAAAAATTTTACCACGTGACATTTGAATGTTATTTTAGCCCTCTGTATGCTACCGTGCCCTCAGGAATGCATACGGCATGTAAGTAAATGGTAACACATAAGTGACTTGTATTTACCCATGACAGCAAATAAAATCCCTTATTTTAATTTACTGGAACTTATAAACAAGCCCACAAAATGCTCTTTAACGAATATGCTCTTTGACATCAGTTGAAAGACATTACGGGTTTAATTTCTAGAAACATTTTAAACTTAGAGAGGTAATGGTGCTTCCTTTTCTGTGGAGAACATTTTAACTGCTTACACAAGGACCTCATCCTCAGAAGTTATGCAAACTGCCCTGACACAACTGCATATGCAAATTGAATTCCTCAGAAGAATGGAAAAAACTGCGGTCTGCGGTTTATCTGGTTTCAAGTTTACAAAGAGGCACAAAGAGCCGTTTTCCAGCGCTGTTGCTGAACCTCAGTTCACAGAGGTTTTGCACAGAGCGTGCAGAATTAAACACAATAATCCCTCTGAGGCTGTACATTTGCTGTGTTTCTCTGCAGCCTGAGCCAGGACGGTGCTGAGTGACTTTTGGTACAAGCATGTTTGTCTCGTCCCTAAGGAGCTCTTTATCAAGTTTGTTCCACTTCCTACTGCGCTGGAGAGTGTGGCGTGAGCAGCCAGCTCGCTGCGGAGACCCAGAGGGGAAGCAGGATAAGGCCAGCACCAGCCACATGCAGCACTGCTAACTTTGCCCTTTGTCTATTTTTCCTTTCCTTTTCTTTTTTAAAGTACAGTTCTCAGATTGCAGGGACAGAGGGCAGAGGCATGGAGAGGGAGGGCGAACATTGCAGAGCCCCCACAGCTGAGGGATGGGTTTGGGTCTGCCTCAGAAATGCCTTCCCTGGTTCACACCTTGCACTCACGTAGCCTCATGGAGAATTAAAGGATCGTTTCATTCCTGTTTGGAACTCTGTACACACAATATTCACTGGACCAAAGACAGACTACATCCAGTCATGTGTCAGTGGTCTGTGCCCTAAGATAGCTGCAGCTCGTTCTTTTCCACAAACTATTCAGAAGCGTTTCTGCAGTGCTCATCCCACTTCAGTAAACAAATTAACAGGGAGGAGTCTCCTTGATAAAGATACGTAAGTAACTCATGTGATCACAAAAAATATGCAGCCATCTAAAAAAAAACCAACCCAAAATAAAATTAAAAGAGCTCTCTCTGTTTATCTGTATTTCCTGCATAGGAAGAGTTTTTCCTGAAGCTGTGGAGTGTTGAAATCAGAACTAGCTGAGCTGCCTGTGCAGTGCAAGCATCATGTACATACATCAGTGATCACTGAGATGGAAGAAGAAAAATAAATAGGTGAATTTGAAGTTCGCAGATATTGAAAAATGTAAGACTGGTTACTGCACCTTGGATTTTTGCAAATCTGTTACATTTGCCAGTAAAAGTGAACTGCAGTATTTTACATCAATGCAATAAAGGCCACAGGCTGCACTGGTAACCTGAGAACATAAGGAATCATGGGATGCTTTCAGCTACAAAAAGCAAAAGATAAAATACTGCTAATCATATTTTCTGCACACAGTTTCACTTAAAAATTTGAACAGCACAATTTTGTTGTTTAACCATTTTTCTCTAAGAGATGTAGGACTGGATAAAGGAATCTTGTGGCCCTTCAGTAGCAGGTGGCATTTTTCAGCAGCCAGGTCAGGCAGGGCTTGGAGCAACCTGGTCTAGTGAAAGGTGTCCCTCCCCCTGGCAGTGGGGGGAACTAGATGGTCTCTAAGGTCCCTTCCAATGCAAACCATCGTGGGACTCTGTGAATGTCAAGACTCTCAGTTGTGTCAGCAGTGACATCAGCTCTCACACTGCTGTCCCAGGGATGACACCTCCATGCCTAGCAGTGCTCATTTCCTGTTGCTTACTGCCATATTTCACATGAAGTCTGCAAGTTAAGCAAGTCTCTACTACAATAACAAATGTGTGAGAGGTGCTTTTATACTTAAAAAAACCCCTCACACCAGAAGGCTACAGTACATTGTATAACATGGGTTCAGAGTCAATATTTTCACATTACCAAACAAGAAAATTGTTAAGAAAGAGCAGACAGAGGACTGATTTATTGCAAACCAATGCCTGAAATTGTCATATTTCAATTTTAAGGTAAAGTGGACTTCCCAACAGACCTTTTTTAAAAAAAATACTCAAATATATATCTTACTCAGTAGACTTAAAAGACCACTTAATGCCAAACTGAAGTCAATTTTATAAAGCCTCAACTCTTTTTTTAGGCAGAGGATTGTCTATGAGAACAAATTGTGCTTATATGCTGAACATTTATAATGATTACTTAGAAATCCAGAAAGAGATGTATTTTTCAGGGATGTTTTTTTACTATAAATTAGTGATTTCACTTCACAAAGCAAAAGATCCTGACATTACTAATTAAGCCAATAAGCAAAGGTGCACAGAATTCCATGAGAAAATAAGCTTTACCTTACCTGATAAAATTCCCGAAGCCAATTCTTCTGTAAATTTTCTGGCTGAAAAACAAAAGGCAAAAGTTAATTAAGAGTAAGAGTAATCTATTTTTTATAACAATATCCTTGCTTGATATTATTGCTTTCCTCAGTGCATTCAAAAAGGGAGGTGTTTCCACAATTAAAGGAGAAAGTACAAACACAAGGATGTTCCTCCATAATGCCACTGGACAAACCTTGCCCTTTGCTCCCGAGTCCCCTCTGATTCTCACCAAAAAGGTGCATTTTGTATACAACCACAGCATTTGTACCCACACATGTCTATCGGGCAGTGATACATTTTGAACTCTGTCCTACTGGAAGGGCATATTCATCACCTGGGGACAGAAACTTTACCAGCCTGCCCCCACCCATCGCCTGCCGCCTGAGCTTCAAGTGACCCAGGTTTACTTCTAACAAGTTGGTTCAGAGGGATGACAGTGCTTTTGGAGATGCTCCAACCCATAAGACATCCTGCCAAGGACAAATTGGGAGAAGCATTTCCAGATTGTTACAGAAGTTATGAAAACTGAAGCAGCAAAACCACACTAAGTGCAAAGTTCTGTCTTTTCAGCAACAGATCCCGGCCTAGACACAATCACGATTGATTTGTTGAACTTTATCTTCAACAACAATACTTCTGGATAATTTTTGCATCCTAGTGGGGAGTAACAACACAAATCAGACTTCCTTCTCACAGCAGTGGCAGGAACGTCCAGTGTAGGTGGGAGGCAGCAGAACATACCGAAATGAAAACCAGAGAGACGCCTCATCCCTTACAAACAGCTCTGACACCAACTACCTAGAGGCAAATACACGGCAGGAAACGTCTGTTCTGCTCTATTCTCCCATCAAGTGTGTTATTTTCAAATAGCTGGACACAACTTTGAGCTTTATACTAATTGTTGCATGAAGGTCTGCCCACGGGTAGCTATAACCATTTCTAGGTTAGAGCTCTAACAGTCATCCAGTTCTGCAAGCCTTGAGCATCTGAAAGTCTGCAAGAGTTTGTGAAAGCTGAAGCACCACGCCTGTCCCGTGCTATCCATCACCTCTCTTTTGCTATTCGCTCCTTCACAATTCCAGAATTGAGACCTTATCAGTCAAGAAGGTAAATTTCCTCTCCTTAGGAACAATTATTTTTCCTATCAATGCACCTTATCCACATTCGCTATGGAAGGCCCTGCTCTGGGTGCAGGGCTTGAACCTTGGCTCAAGCTCAGGGACAGCTTAAATTAATACATATGGAGAACAAAACACACTTTTCTCCCATCCATGTCCTTCCCCTGGGCCAGCTGGCACAGCTCAGCTGCTGGCACCAACAAACCCTGTGGCCACTGGGCGGGTGATACAACAGACCCACAAGAAATGCCTGCCACAAACTGCTTGTTTAGCAGCTTAACTCTTCTTCCACTCGTCCTGAATGCAGTGAGACAATCCACTGAGGAGCAGTAAGGGCTGTTGCTTTTGTAACAGCAATAACAAGAAACCAAGCAACCCAGGAGCTGTGGCGATTTCAAGCTGACTTCAGGCTCAAGGTATAAAGGGGGCAAAGGATGTAGTGATGGGGGTTTTTTTAAATCGCTCTACAAAACAGGTGTGACATGGGAACATGCTTTGCATATGGCACATGTAGGATCTAACACAAAAGATTCAAACCATCAAGAAAACAAGAGTGACACTTCCCATTAAAGTCCAGTGTGGCTGTCCAGCATAGCTCTGGCAGCACTGGACACTGATGTCCAAACCAAAGTATGGCTTCACTGAGTCAGCAATTTATTGTCAAAAAACAAACCCATGCACTCCTCACTCCTTTTCATTTTATTTGTGACAGTCACAAGATGTTCTGAGGATCTCGTTGAGTTTTACGAATAACCCAACATTGACATAAACAGGTCAGAGAGGAAAGTCAAGGACATGGTTGCCTCTAGCCTCCACTGCCCACCGGGAGATGAGATGGGCGTCACTGTTTACTTGTCATAAGGAGGAAATCTGAGAATTGTTTGGGTTCCATGAGACCTCCAAGATCATAGAGTCCAACCGTTCCCCCAGCACTGCCAACCCACCACTGGCCCACGTCCCCAAGTGCCACATCTGCACATCTTTTAAATCCCTTCAGGGGTGGGGACTCCACCACTGCCTCGGCTGGACTTTTGGAGATGGAATTTTCCCTACTATTCAACCTAAACCTCCCCTGTTTGCAACTTGAGGTCACTTCCTCTTGTGGAGGATCCACCCTCCTGTCAGGGAGCTGTAGAGAATGAGAAGGTGCCCCGGAGCCTCATTATATGAGATCCCTGCACAACAGGAGACTATAAATGGAGCATCCCTCTATCCACCGCCACCTCCCACTGCAGGAGATACAACACATATAGAAAACCCAGAGCTCCCTGGAAAATTCAAGATCTCGAACCTACATGAAATAAACCCACAGCAGCTACATCTGAAGTCAGAGCAGGAATGGATTTTCAGCATGAGCCACAAGTACCAATTAAATGAAGGCTGCCAATAGCACTCCTGCTGCCACGTTTCACTGTTATGGTCTCTACCAACTCCTAGATTTGTGAAAAAGCGGGAGCAGCCTGCAAATAGGTTCTTGTGGGAGCAAGTGCTCTGGAGTTTGGGTTTTATTTCTTTGTTTTTAATAAAGCCTTTACCTTCTAATTTTTAACCCTAGCAGTCACTACCTGAAAGCCACCGCAGATGTCCCCTGTGGAGCTGCTGTGCACTGTCCTCAGGTGCATCGACAACTTCTGCTTGGGAAGAACAGTCACCATCCCACCCATGGCCTGGGCAACCCACACCTGACCCCTGGGAGAGCCACCAAACTAAGCGACAGCGAGAGCAAAGACTCGGTGCAAAGGGATTCACGAAAACAATTCCAGAACAAAGCCAGGACGAGATGAAGCAAGTCACGAGAAGATGTAGGACCCTCCCTTTTTCCTTCTTTTCTCCTCATGCAGGCTACACAACAAAGCCAGCAAGTGGTGCAGTCCGGAGTGCTCACAGGGCGAGGGATGCTGCAGAGCTGAGCGCCTGGGGCACCTGCGGAGTCCCCAGCAGGACTGAGGAGCACTGCCCGTGTCCTGTCCTGTCCTGGAGGGGACAGCACGGAGACACAGCGCCATGGAGACACACGGGATGCAGCTCCAAGCCGCTGGGTTTGAGCCACTTAATTCCATGACGGGTTGTTACCTGCACTGTGCGGGGGAGAAGTGAGAGGTGAGTGATCATCACAGCTCAGAACAGAGATTCCCTGACACGGAGACAAGCAAGGGGCAAAAGCCCAATGAAATAAAACAAAGAGGTGCTGAACATGGCTCTCATGTGCAGATTCATTCCTTCTGGGATCCCACAGACCCAGGAAGGTTTGGAGAGGTCATGACAGAAATAAATTAGAGCAGGAGAAGCAGCACAGGAAGGTGCCCATGGAGTTCCTCTAGGCAGTTCAGAGAGAAGGTGCTAAGGGTTCTGGGGCTGCCGACACAGACTCCTCTGCCCAGGCTTACCGAGCCCTGATGTGACACTGCCACCTCCTCACACAGAGGGACCTGCCCGCAGGCAGGACCTGCTCCCCACTGCCGTGCCCTCCTCCAGCAGTCCCCCCTATGGCACACACATGTTTTCTTTCCATTTTTACCACTCTGGGGTACAATTCTGTAACCTAGCCCTCTGCCTCAGACTCCTCTCCAGTCACCTCGCATAAGTGAAACAATGTGAAGTTTTGAAGGACTGCAGATAACAATCAAGTAGAAAGATAATTTATCTTCCTCTTATTTTTCTGTCTAAAAATAGGTACGTTATATTTCATGTCTTCCACAGACTTTGGCCTTCTTCCCATCCTTTCTCTCCACACTCTGTCCTTCATTAAATTATCTCATTCTTTTTGTAACGTAATGGAAATTAATCTTTTCCCTGTCCTCTTCAATGCTAAATCCTTTCATACCCATTCGCTGATGAACCAATTTCTCCCAGGTCACTAATCCAAACCACACTTTATTAGTTTCTTTCTTTCTGGCTATTCCCACCTCCAACTCTGCTCCAGATGATTGCTCCCAGTCCTTCTCCCCTGCTCACAGGGCAGCTTCAGCTCATGCCCTCAGGGGATTTGCCAAATAGGAAGCAGAAGAGGCCAAAGGAAAGCAAAATACAGACATTAACAGGTTGTTTGGAATATCTAGAACTATGGAACAGTTCGAGTTGGAAGGACCCCTAAAGATCGCCCAGTCCTATGCCCTGCCATAGGCAGGGACAGCTTCCACCACACCAGGCTGCCGCAAGTGCCATCCAGCCTTGGGCACTGCCAGGGATCCAGGGGCAGCCACAGCTGCTCTGGGCACCTGTGCCAGGGCCTGCCCACCCTCACAGGAACAATTCCTTCCCAAGATCCCATCCAGCCCTGCCCTCTGGCACTGGGAAGCCATTCCCCCTTGTCCTACCCCTCCAGGCCCTTGTCCCAAGTCCCTCCCCAGCTTTCTTGCCACTGAGAAGAGCGAAAGGTCTCCCCAGAACCTTCTCTGCTGCAGGAGCCTCTCCCCAGAGCCCAGGGCTCTTCTCTCCCACCATCCTCCCTTGCCCTTGCAACTCAGGGCCCAGGTCGCTCTACCCTGTGCCCATCCTCCTGCCTGGAAACACCAAACCCACTCAGCATGGATTCTGCAGGGTTATCTGCCCGCTCTAAGTGCAGGCTGCTCCTCAAACACAGCCCAAACTGTGCCATTCTCCAGGCTGAGCTCAGCAAACACCCCAGTGCTTGGGGAAGCATGGCTCTGGTCTCATCCTACCCTTCCATCAGGCACACATTTGGACTCCACAGAGCCACAAATAGAAACCTTCTCAGAAAGAAACTCTTCCCCTCAAACAAGCACAACTTCCAGACAGCAACACCACATGGGATCCATATTAAAATAACAGGACATGTGTCCCACGTGTGCTCCTCCCTTCAATTTAAAGCAGTTTTGACCTTTTCCTGGAATTCCAAATCCCACTAAAAGGATCTCTTCATTATGAGTTTCCACTTGAAGTCTATTTATGTCACACCGGTCACTGTAATGGTCACGCTTATAAGAAAAACCAGTCAGCTTATGAACACATGGACACCACATGAGCTGTTAATAGCCCAAAAACAAGCGGCTTTTCAAATCAAACATACAAGTAATCTCTCTTCTCCCCAGTATTTTTATTTCCTATAATATTATGCTCAATAGCCAACAGGAAAGCTTTAAGCCCATTGGAAAAATATACTCAGATGGGGAAGTAGTCTTTTCAAAAAAAGGAGAAAGAGAATATATATTTAGACAGGGTAAGGAGTCTTTCATTCAAAGGGAAAAAGGGAAAAGAACGAAATGAAACCAAATTAACAGCCTGGAAAATTTCTTTTCAGCTTTGTTCAGAGGGAAATGGAAGAAAGACTATGAATTATAGAAAGCAGGTTCTATTTTGTGAAGTTTATTTTTAGCAAAGAATAGGCTCATTTTCTAAAAGGAAAAAAATCTTGACTCGCTTTGTGAAAACTGAGCTCCAAAACGAACCAGAGGAGAACTGGCCACTCGGACTCTGCACACTGAGAGCACACACGGCACAGCCAGCCCCGCTCTCTACATGCCTGACTGAAACAGCCCCGAGAGCCGCACACGGGCTGAGGCACCTCTGGAACCCTGTGTGAGCCCAAAGCTCTCCTGGCACCCCCAGCACCACGCGGGCCCTGCTGCAGTCACAGACTCCTAGGGTGCAGTCACAGGCAGGACCTAGAGCGTTTTAATCTTTGCCTTCAAGACACGTCAAGAAAAATATGAAATACAGGCTGTTTACCCCGCCTTTGCTGCACTTGGTTTTCTACTTACTAAATGAAAAGCAAAACCTTTGATCAAGTTCTGTTTGACAAGCAACAGGCTTACTCAAAAGCTTCTTTTGAGTCCATCAACATGACAGACCATCACAGCTCTTTCAACAGAATTATTTATATTAGGAATTTTTGATCAAGATTTTTCATCTCTTATATTGTCTTTGTGAGTTTACTGGCACCCTTTAGACATTTATATTCAAAGATCCACTGGATTTAAGTCTTTTTTTATCTTCAAATAGATTTGTAAGCACCTCTGTTGCTATGCTGCATTGAACTACACAGATTATGCTGGTGAAACCCCCCATCATCTGGGTACTGTTATTGTGGTGTTTTGTACCAACTTTATACTCTTAACAGACAAACAAAAAGATGATAATCTGTATGTTCTGTTCACATTATGAGTTCACAACATTTCAAAGCCAATGTAGCCAAACCAACCAGGACAAAACAGGAAAACTAGAATTATGAGTTTAACAAAATACATCTAAGGAAAAGTGCAGATTCTTCAAAATCCAAGCTTTTACTTAAACACAGTGTTTTCATTCCATGCATTTGCACAAACAACTTAAAGACACAAGTGTGGTGTCCCTTAGTTCCGCATTTCTGAAAGCCCACAGCTTTCCCAAGGAGCAGCAGAAAAAGAAGAGAGTCCCATCCTGGTGCTGTCACACACCACAGTGACAGTCACCAAGTTCAAGGAGGCGCGCGGGAGAAGAGACACAACACAGTCTAATGAACACAGACTGAAAAACAGGGGGTTGGACACCCTCATCTGTCACTGAGAAGCGTAAGGCCATTTTACTCCCAGGCTGAGCAAAGCAAGGGCTCGTGGGATGCTGAAGAAGGAGAAATGGAGAAAGAAAAGCCAGAAGGCAGCACTGGGGTAAAGCAGCACCCGAGGGGAGGGATGAAGAAGGCCCTGCTGCCCACCCTTCCTGTGACATGGAACAGTGGCAGCCCCGCCAGCGCCGTGGGACAGGTGTGATGGGGAGGGTGAACAGGAGAAGCAAAGACAGACAGTGCCTGATGGAGGGGGACTGACGTGTCCACAGGCAAAGCCTCTGCACCTCCGGGAGGATGACAGCACTCAAGGGCAGGCGCACATCACCAGGACAGACGGGACAGACCCGGGCTGGCCCCAGGCTCTGCTGGTGTGAAAGGATTGGGTCCCAGGGCAGCTCTGGGAACGAGCTCCTTTCCTCCCCTCTCCTGTCCGACCAGCACTGCTGACAGCCGCGGAGCTGCAGCAAACACAGCAAGCCCTAGCCGCTGACCTTTGCGGCTGATCTCCTTTCCTGTGAGCGGCTCCAAACCAGGACACAATACATGGGGGGAATACAAAGAGAAAGCGAAGCAGCAGCGGCTTCCTGTGCAGTAATGCAGAAAACACGGGCGGCAGCTCCGCGGGAGGAGGGCGAAAGGCACAGCCTGGGCAGCTGTCACAGGTGGCTGCGGCACAGAGCCTGCTGGGCTCCAGCAGGAACACCAGAGCTCCCTGTCAGACACATCACCGCGGAGAGAGGGACACTGAGCATCTTCTGCCTGGTCTGAAGGCTCTGTGTTCCAGAATAACCGAAGCTGTCTGTGACCTGGCGCCTGTGCACGCAGGAGAAAGCAGCGCCTCTTTGAACAACCGAAACCACCTGTCCGCAGCCTACGAAACACCAAGAGACAGCCCTGCCCTGCCCAGCCAGGGATGCTGAATGCTGAACACAGCAGCACTCCCTTAAGCATAGGCAATGCAGCCCGAAACAGCCTAAACCAGTGACCTGTCACACCTGAGGGAGGCATAAGGAATAATGGAACTGAAGCAAGTCCTGACCTCTTTGAAGGGTCTGGATGTAAAGACACATACATGTGTGTGTATACATATATGTGAATGTATGTGTAACATATACGTATTATAGTTCACATCGCAACTATAATTAGTTGTACCTCCAACAACACAGGTCAAGGGAGGGGAAAAGAGCCACCTATCTTTAACTCCTGCACAGTAATGGCAGCAGCTGCTGTCAGGACTCCAATCTGGACAAGATCTCTCAAACCCTCAAGAACCTCACTGACCAATCTTACATGTTCTAAGATTCTAAATAACCAAACAATCACACAGATGCTGCCAAAAGCCAGACTGGGAGCAGGCAGCTTAAAGAAGCTCTAGTTCTTCAGCAGCTTCAGCTAATGAGGCCAATGACATAACAGCACTTAAAGCAACCAAGAAGCCATCGCCAAGGAGCCTCAGAGCACCCCCTGGATAGGACAGAGGTCCAGCACAAGCACTGAACCCATGTAAAACAAACCTCCTCTGGGCATGCAAGTGAAAAAATGAGTTACAATAACAAATGCTTTTTAATAAAGAACATCTGTCAGCAGAAGTGTCCCCAGTTTAGTTTAATTTGGGGGCTGGGATGTGGAGAGTCTCCTGCAATCTTGTGCCCAGTGGGTGCAAGTGCCAAGAGAGGGTGACCTGAGGGTGCCAGGAGCATGACCAGCAGCTCCCTGCAGGCAGGTCACGACAGAGGGGAGGGAACACCACAAACATGCTGCTTGTTGACCAGCACTGGGAATTTTCTTTCCTGCCCCAAAGAGCAGCTCTGTCTCAGGTTCTCAATGTGGATATTCAGGAGCCCCACCTCAACTCTGAAGACACAAAGGAACAAAGTCCACTCAAGAATACCCCTCAAAGAAAACAGGAAAGGAAAAAATAAAAAGCAAAAGAGAAAATCACTCATTACCAATGGAGAAAGTGAAGTTTATATGACAGACTTGAAATTGGTCACCTGATGCAGCATGAACAATGTTTGCATCTGATACATGATGATTCAGGGCAGTAACTAAAAGTAATCTGCCATTCATAAGAACAACTAAATCTCAGGAAGTTCATCAATCACATACAATACCCAAGTTTGTAACACAGTATTTCTAACTCCCAAGTAGAAAGATGAGAACTGACCTCCAAGTACCATGTGGCTATGGAACTTCAGAGCCAGCACCAGGTACAGCACACGGCAGGAGCTCAGCAGGACACCACCATAGCCCTTCTGCAGGGTCTGCTCCTTGCTCAGCTCATGGTTAACCATCAGTGCCAGGCACAGTCCTAAGAAGAATTTATACAGTATCATGGAGTCATGGAACGGTTTGGGTTGGAATGGACTTTAAAGCTCATCTTCTTCCACACCCTTGCTATGGGCAGGGATGTCACGGATGCTCCAAGCTCTGTCCAACCTGACCTTCAACACTTCCAGGGATGGAAGTGCCATGTCTTAGCAAGACTCCTGTTCAGCAACTCATTCCAAAGACACTGATGCTCATCTCCTAGAAGGCAGAGCTGCAGGCCAGGCCTGAGATGCAGCACAGGTCTGAGAACTCTACAGGAGGACTGGGCTCAAAGGGAGCCCTGTCCATCTGTCCACTGCTCCCCAGGACACCAGCAGTGACACTGAGCACCTCCATCAGCAGCTGCCGTGCAGAAAGGAAGCACAGCAATGCTGTGGGCTGCTTTTCTATCACACAGGGGCAGCCACTGGCCCAGCCCTGGGTGGCTGGGATGTGCCCCGCTGCTGCCCACGCAGGGCCCTTGGGCACAGCTGAGCCTGTCACAGGCACCGCCTCCCAAGCACTGGGAAACTCATTCCCAGTCACCAAGGAGAGGAGGAGGGAAAATATCTCACACTGCTCCAGCCCCTTGCTTTTCATGTGCACCTTAACTAGCAGAGACTGGTAATTAGCCAACACAGCCTTAATAACTGAAACATAAAATATGTATAAATACATATAATTAAACAGAAATAAACATATATAATATATAAATATATATAATTATATTTTATAAAATATAAGCTGGTTGATAATCTGTAAGCCAGCTCCATGCACAGAGGTGGATCCTCTTTCCTCTCCTGTATGATTTATGCCAAATAATGTCTCAAATGGACAACAGTGATCCCTGAGTCCCTCTAGTTGTGGACTGAAAACAAGGAAAAAAAAAAAAAAAAAAGGAAAAGCAAACATTTCCTCTTTTCCTTTATAATGCCACACTATCCATATATAGGGAGAAATGAAAGCGCAGTAAAGCAGTTGACTTGGGAACAGTGCATGTGTAGGTGTATCAGCACACAGGTGTTCATATAGGGAGACCCTTGAGCCCCTTCCAGTGCCTAAAGGGGCTCCAGGAGAACTGGAGAGGGACTTTGGACACAGGATGGAGGGACAGGACAGTGGGAACAGCTTCCCACTGCCAGAGGGCAGGGTTAGATGGGATATTTAGGAAAAATTTTTCCATGTGAGGGTGGTGAGGCCCTGGCACAGGTGCCCAGAGCAGCTGTGGCTGCCCCTGGATCCCTGGCAGTGTCCCAGGCCAGGCTGGACATTGGGGCTTGGAGCAGCCTGGGACAGTGGGAGGTGTCCCTGCCATGGCAGATGGGTGGAATGAGATTATCTTTGAGGTCCCTTCCAACACAATCCATCTGTGATTCTACAATACTCCAAACAAAGTATTAGTATCTGTCCCAAGTCTATTCCTTTCTTGGCTTATGCAGCATCACAGAATAAAAGAAAAATATTTCTCTCAGCACTAATGAAACTCAGCTTTCACTTATAACATTCCCAAAGAACAGTTAATTGAAGATACACATTTTTAGCAGAGTTTACATAACAGGTAATTTTTTTAAGCATGACATTAGATTGCACTGAGATGGAGCAACAAGAGTTCCAGCCTTTCAGAATTGCTGGCGTAGAAAGTAATTCAGCAGATCTGATAGCAATGTGATCAGGTGTATAGACGTCTAACGTACATCCAGACACACCCTTAAAGAAATGAAGTTAAACTGTTTTTAACCACCATGTTTTCTGCAGGTATGCAGCGCACAGACACTGTTTATCTTCCGGCACCTGGCAAGCTCAGCCGGGGCTGTCCCTGGGCACACAACAGGAGCGGGGTCAGGGCACAGCCCTGCAGACTGAGCCCTCTCCACAGCCCACGCACAGCATGAATCCCAACAGGCCAAGCACAGGGCAGTAACTGCTGCCGAATCATGATTCACAAGTAACTGCAAAGACTGAAAAAAGAGAAGTCCAGAATCTTGAATCTCCTGACCCCAGTGAACTGCCCATGTGCTTCAAATCTAACTTCTATTACCAACATCTTAATGAAAGCTTAAAAGCTCCTGCATATTTGAATAACCAGCGTGTTAAGAGCATTAATGAGAGTTAATCCAACACCACACAAACTGTAATTGTTAGCAAATAGCAGGATTAACCACATTAATACACTCAAGTTCTCCATTGATTTGTATCCTGATTTTGGAACAACATAGGGAAAACTGAAAAAGTTTAAATCAAATTAATCTGCTCTGGCACATGGATAGATAAAGTAGATCTCTGGCAACATTCACACTCACAACCACCACCATTGTCTGTCGTGCGCATTTGTGGGGTTTCTTTCTACATTTGTTCGAAATGAAATCTTTAAAACTCCCCCAGGTTAAACAGGAGGATATCTACAACTGTTATTTTAAATCTGCATGGTACAGAAACATGCATAGGGGAGCAGCACCATCCTGACTTGCATCTCCCAGCACCTAAAGGCCAGCGATCCAAACGGCTCTTCCTGTAGGCTGAGCTTTATGGAGGCTTGAAAACATCCCACATGTTTTATTATTCCAGTGGTCTGTGCCAGCTGCAGGCCTTTTCACAGCCATGCTGTGCTGGCATTGTGACGCAGCAGAACATCCCACAGACTCCCAGTGCCTTCTGCACAGGTCAGTCACTCCATACACACTGCTCCCAGCCGGAGACACCGACAGCTCTGGGGCATCGGAGCCCAACAGCTCAGGGAGTCACTGCAGAGCAGGAGGCCAGTATGAAATACTGCCTTAAATCAATAAGGTACAGCATGCTCGGGAGGGGGCGGGAGGGACACAAACAAAAAACAAAACAAACAAAAATAAGTAATTTTATCTTAAGTGTTCACGTTTGTAGACAGTAACTCCTGTGACCTAAAGCTCAATAGCTAAAGGTTGTGAGCTGCTTGTCCTGTGTGCACCAATGTCTATCATCTCCTCTGGGTAATAAATGCTGTTTCCACAAGAAGATATATCCTTATTTATGAGGATATGCCGTGTGAAGGGGCACTGCTCTGCTGGGGATCAAAGTCCAAGCCTTTCCCAGAACTGCTGCAGAATCAGTCCCAGGAGGAACATGCCAGCAGAGTGTGAGCCGTCAGCGAGGCAGTTCCAACACACCCTACTCCATTTAAAAAAAGAGCTTTCACACCAAAATACCACAGTCCCAAGGCGGCTGCAAATTTACCACCAAGCGAATCCCAAGGGATGCCAAAACACAGTTCAACACACTAATAAATACACAGTGATCTAATATAAGTATCTGATACCAGAGGAGACAATTAGAGTTGTTTGCATCCTATTTCAGAAATAAAGGGCTAATGGAGATACTTAGAAATGAATTTCAATTTAGTCTAGAGATTAGGTTTTCAGGATTAGTGGGGGTTTTTCTCCTCCTTGCTGCTATGCAGATTTCTGTAATAAATGCGTATTTGACCAATAGCCCAATAGCCCACAAAATTTATTTTCAGCTTTACTCAGAGCTGACACATGAGAACACACCAACCTTGATGTGATGATGCTGAGGGGGATCCCAGCAGAGGTGGTCTAGAACTGAAGGTGTTTTCCTGCGGGATAGCACCCTCTGCCAGCAAAGCTCCCACAAACACATGACCAAATGCTCAGCTGAGACAAAGCATCTCCTGCTGGGAAGGAGCTCTGGAATCATCAGAAGTGATCTGAAGCTGCACAGGCACAGCATCCTATGGGAGCTCCAAGCCCCCAAACCCACCCACCCCTGGTGAGCGAGCCGTGCGTGGCACCAGGCTCCGAGAGCACCCATGTGCCAAGGGCTCCACGCACAGCTGCCAGGGCTGAGCCCGAGGGAAGCACCTGCTGCTGCTGGGGCTCGGGAGGCAGCCGAGTGGGGGGCACCAAACGCTGCTTCACAGTGCACTACTGCTCACAGAGGGAAAGGAGCCCTGCAAGTCCTGCCCTGCCAGGACACTGGTGCCAGAGAGCCCTGGACACACGAGGGACGCACGGCCAGGGCAGCAGCGTGCAGAAAAGCAGGGTGGTCCCATCTGCTGCTCAGCTTAGGT
Source organism: Origma solitaria (assembly GCA_013397895.1). Classification (NCBI taxonomy): domain Eukaryota; kingdom Metazoa; phylum Chordata; class Aves; order Passeriformes; family Acanthizidae; genus Origma; species Origma solitaria. Next base: position 168,487 of record VZRL01000036.1, read on the forward strand.
GAAGGGACCCAAAGACTCTTCTCCTGACAGGTGTCACCGAAGCTGTGTGTCACAACTGGGTGTCCTTGAGCGCAAGCAAAGGTTTTGGGTTTGCTTTGCACAGGAAGGACGGGGGGGAAACCACCCACCAACAAATCAACTGAACACAGGAAGCATCAGTTGTCCTGTATATATTATTACTGACATCTTGGTTACTCAGGAGCCCAATCCTCTTCCCTCCTACACCCTTGGAATAGCCCAGAACAAGGTTTAGGTGCCACAATGCAGTTGCTATAAGAGCAAAATGTTTTGAATAAAATATCTAGATGATTCTTTATGGTAAAAATAAAGTATACAAAGAGAAATTGGAATCTTCAAAACCATGGACAACTCAAAAAACCCCCAATTTAGAGAAACAAAGTCCTGAAAGGAAAAGAGTTTTGCTCAATTCATAAAACATTGCTGATGCAGTTTCAAGGACGCCAAAGCACCAGAACTGATATATGCAACTGGAAATAACATCCTCAGTATTCCCATAAGTTTCCAAAAAAGGCCATCAGACGTCTGGCAGACAGGCAAGCTTAGAAAGACATAAATTGGCAGAGATGTGTACAGCCCTTTGCAAAGTGTTTCATCCAGACAGCTTCAGCAGAAGCAAAATCCCAAATGAAACACATAGATACTTTACTACTGCTTTTAAAACAGATGTACATTTAAATCTAGCATTTGGAAACCTAAATAACAAGCAATATTGAAACAGTGATTTGTATATGTCTAGAATGCTGATATCTCCACATCTTTGAGTATATAAAATTTAGGGATTGTTTTTGGGCCCCAGTTACAGAAAAGAGCCTCTTGCTATATTGATCCAGTCACAGTTGTAAGGTCCTTGTGCTTCTACACATAAAAATTGGATGTACAGTCAGTGTTTGATTTCAGTCAGGATAGACCTTAAATAATACACCAGGGCTCAATCCTCCTGTTACAGTGGAAAAACAGGCAAAAATCCCAAATACAGCATGTTTTGAAAGTGACTGTTTTCCTGTTTGCCCACCCCTCAAAGACAAAAATGCATTTTGTAGTAGAAAATGGAACTTTAAGAAATGAAAAATACATTCCAAACGATTCGTGCAACATTACGTTAATTCACATGAGGTTACCACAGTGTCAAAAAGGCAGCACTGATGGCAATTCTGGAATTCCAGAAATCCTTCACTGCACTGAGCACTGATGGCCAGCAGCTCAGCATTCCCATGAAGGACACCTGTCCAATAGTGCCAAGGAGCAGGATAGACAGCCCCCCTGAGAACACCTTCAACCTCGCCTTGGAAAGAAACAACTACAGAAAGCAATTCTCATTCCCCAAACCCTCTAGGTAATGGGCTACGTGCAGGAAGCTTTCCACACTGTGGCAGAGAGGCAGGAGCAAAACTCACTGCTGTCACCAAGCAATCCTTCTTCTCCCACTTCCTTCCTGAACTTCAGCTGTGCCCAGAAGCTAGAGCAGGAGAAAGGCCCAGCTGTGTGCCCAGCTGTGTGCCCAGGCAGGTGTGTGATGCCCCTCGAGCCGGGCAGGCTGCTGGCCCACAGTGCCCCTCTGCTCCTTGCCCTCTGTGCCTGGCAGGGCAGGGGCACCTCCGCACTGCCATGTCCCCACGTCTGCTCTGCTCCCAAGCTCCCCCGGCCCCTCTGCAGCACCAGCCAGCCCTGGGGATGACTATGGGCTGCAAACGCAGGAGCCAGCAGGCTCACTAACACCTGCCACAGGTGTCACATGTCACCCGAACTGCAGGCAGGGTGGCAAGGAGCTGGGGTGTGTCTGCCCACCCTGCTCCCAGCAGGGCCCCACTGCAGGCTCTCAGGGACATGTCCAGGGCTTGGAGCATCCCCAAGGACGCACACCTGCAGACCCCCTGCTCAGACCCTTCTACCCCCTCTCCTTGTGCCCAGGCCTCCTTCACCAGGCAAAAAAAAAATAAATTGTCCCTTTGCATATAAAGTCTTCATGGTTTTCATTTTGCCTTTTTTGCCATTAACTTCAAAGTAAAAGTCAAGTCTCCTGTGGGTGCGTTTCCACAGGAAATCCTGCCCCTCGTTCACTCTTATCCTTAAAGAGAACCATTTCCTTTGGCTTGAAAGCCAACTGCCTCCAGCCCTGTGCCACAGCGAATAAAGTTTAACACTAAATATAGACTCTGAAGGAAGGAAACGTCAGGCAGACAACAGCAGTGAGCAGCGCCAGCGTGCGCCAGTGTCGGATGGTGCCTGGCTCTGCTAACACAAAACCTGAAGAATAACCAACAGTGAGATCACAGCTTCTCTTGAGTTTGAGAAAAAAAAAAGAAATTTAAAAAATCAACCATTGCTGAAAATAAATTTTAAAAATACCCAAAGCAACAAAAGTATGCAAAGATCAGAAAGACACCCTGCCAGCACTCCAGCCTCACAGGATCCTGACTGTTCCTCCTCATGTTGATGGTTACATTCACTTGATGCATTTTATGTCTTTAAGCATGCGGACTTTGCTCAGCTCTGAAAGTCTATGCCTTGTTTTACTTTAGGAGGTGTTCCACACTGCACAGAACCCAGCAGGCACTACCTGGTGCCCCCTTCTCTGCTGACCACCCCACACCCCCAGCCCCACAGCTCCTCAGCACAGCCACTCACAGTTTTCCCTGGGAAAGTGAAACTTTATTCCTAACAACCCAAACACAACCTCAGGAGTTTGTGTGACCAACCCCACGCTGTGACATGAATAGTGACATCTAATTCCAGCTCTGTCTTCAAACCAACACACCCGTTCCCCCGACACACGGGACCAGTGAGCAGCAGTGTAACCCAAACTGGGAGCTGCTGCACCCCTTTGGTTATTCCCTCTCAAACATCTGGCTGGGAAAGGAGGATGCTGCAGCTTGCCAATGCACCAGCTCCCACGCTGGGACTTCCCAGTGGGTACCAAGCCTGGCCTATCCTCCAGCTCCCACTGCTGCCTCCAGACCACCCTGTTCTCTGGCTGCAGTGTCCCCTCTTGCACAAACTCCTTCCAGTCTGTCCCCACAAACAACTTCTGAGCTCCCACACCTTCAGCTGTATGTGCCAAGATCCCTAAACAAGGAAAACAAAGCTAACAGTACATTTCTTGTGTAAAAAAAGGCAACAACCTCAAATTGAAGATCCAGTCCAAAAGTCTTTGCTTTTGCCCAAAGAAGTGCAATAAAGGTTACCCAAGTACAACCAGAGGTCAAAAAAAAGAAAGCTTAATTTGTTCCCTGGTCCTGCTGTATATGGACACATGAGCCCCCTGTACTCTGGGGTACACTGACAGCTCCCCGTGTGAGGCAGCACTCCCAGCACAGCTCAAATGCCATGCCGCTCTGTTCTTGTCTCCATAGACAGCGATTTTACATTTTTCCTTCTTCTCACATAAGTGTTGATACATAGTTATCCAATTTCTATCTGTCTCATAATCAAGCTCTTCAAAACCCGTTACACTCAGCAGGACAGTACATTCCACAAGGATCCATTTTCCCTCAGTGTCACTGTGGATGTGACAGCTCTGAAGTGCTATGACCACCCCAGAGGGGAGCACCAAAGCTCTCATGGGGCACACACAGTCCCAGCTCCACCTGAATGAAGGTTTACTTGTAATATGCATTTACAAGTGTGAACAGATTAATAACTTAATTAAGTTACTGTCAAACCAGTGTGATCAGTGATTAGTGGTGTAAAAGGTATTTAACATCTAACACCTCCTGACTGCAAAGGGGCTACCAAAAACCAAAGTGGCAGTTCAAAGACAAAAGCTTTGGCAGAGCTGCTGGGCTTCCATCGCTTCCCATCTGCATTTCCTGCACAATTTCCCAGGCTTTAGGCAAGAGGCTTTTTCTTTGAAACTGCCCAAAACCAGGGGCAGATATTAACAGCAAATCCCAAATTACAGCAAGGAGGCACACCAGCCCCACACCGGTACCCAGGGTGCCAGGCACTATGCCCAGCACAGGCACTGCAGCCTAGGCCCCAATTAATTCTTTAACATATATATATGTATATATACATATGTATGTATATTTTATAAATGCAAATATGCGTTTAAATTATATTAACTGTGAAGAATGTCAGATTACAGGGAGCTCAGCAGGCTAGAAGCCAGCACAGAAGGCTGTTGTTCAAGCACAAAGGCTGTTCAAGTCCTCTCAAATTTTTAGCGTCCCCCTGAAAGTTTTGTTGATTTTCACAAGGCTCTGCCCTGCAACAGAGAAAAAACATCTCTTGGCAAATCCAGTGTGAGAGCAATCAAGACAGGAAGCTTTGGCCAAAAACAAGCAAACAAACCAAGCAACCAGAAGTCAATCTCCCACTATTGCCACAGAATGTCTTGTCAAGGGTGAGCAAGCCATGGGGTTTTACATGAAGTCAGGTGGTTTTTCCTCAAAATAATGGAAAGGGAAATAAATGGAGAGACATGACAAGGAGTGAAGGATCTGTGACAGACTGAATGTGGACAGGACAGATAGGATCTGTGTGTGAGCAAGCCCAGACAGATGCCACACAAGATGGGGAACCCTTTTAGAGTCACCAGGTGCAAAGCAGCAACCGGAGCAAGTCAGGAAAAAACTGTCTGCACTGGGGTTGGTAGGACCACTCCTGTGGGACTCCTGAAGAGATTCTCAAGGGGAAGGTGCTACTGGCAGAAAGCTTCACAGATACAAAGAGAGGAACAAAAATGACAAGGCTTAGCTAAACACAAACCCACAGGTAAAGGAAGAAAAAAACCCCATGCAAAACACCTAGAAGCATTTTCTCCCAACTCATTAAGTAGCACTTTGCCCTTCTACGCTCATCTACAAAATTATTCACAGAACACAGCTAGGACTAGAGACTTCCTATTTAGTAGTTACACCTCCAGAATGTTTTCCCTCATTGTAACCATTTCTTGCTCATGTGAGAGACAAGACTGCAGCAAGAGAATTCATGCTTATGTTTCCCCAGAACCACTGAACTCTTCCCAACCTACTGTACATATACAGCCTGGCACACTGGACTTGAATAAGCACATGCTCGAAAATTAAAATTCAAGTCGAACACTGCAGGTATATGTATTCTGGAACCTGCTTATCAGCAGGTGAAGTGTTTCAGAGAAAATCACTCCCTCTTGTAACACAACATTCACCATCCACCACTGCTGACAAGACAGACTTTGGAGGGAACAGAGGGAAGACACCTTCAGCTGAAAAACTTCTTTTTCATCTCCAAATCCCCCCATTATTAGAATTTAGAGTAAGTCTGCCACAAGGATGAGCCCCGGGAAGGGAGGTGACTCCAAGCTGGTGGGCAGCTTGCACTCCCCTGGAACATTCTGCTACTGCTAAGGGGTCAGACAACTCTACTCAATGTACAAGAAATTTAAAAAGCCAAGCACAAAACCCCATTTCCACAAACACATGTTGTGGTCACATTTATTGAACCAGACTTGATCCAACACTAAAACCCAAACGCGTGGCATCGTGAGGTAGTAGTGGAAACCTCGCAACAACCAGCCAGCAGTAACACTACTGCAGCCAAAATTCATTCTGTGTCCATGGCTCCAGAAATTCAAAGCCACTATGGAAAATATTGTATATTTAAACCTAACTATTCAGAGATATCCTGTTTGCAGTGAGGTAACACCTCTATTTTTCTCTGTCACAAGGAAGTACACTTCACCTAGTATCAACATTCCTCATGGCGCTGGAATGGCTCTTTTCCTGTTTAGGAAAATGGGCTTCAGGCTCCAATTAAACCCTGAGAAAAAGTAAGTACAACTTTATCGACTTTTTCTCCCTGAAATTTTTTCATATTTTGAAATATCCCAAATGAATTGTAGGTTACACTAGGAAAAGCCACCTTGGGTTTCCTCTGATCTCCTCAATGGCCTCCCTGGGTACCATGGCACGAGGACGTGTTTCAGGTCAGTGCTGCAGACCTGGGGACACACTCACGAGGACAGCTGCACATATTTTTAAACGTTTCTCTAGGAGAGCTCAGGAAGCATATATTTATGCTGTAACATGTTGATTTCATTAAAAAAGCAAGGGCTAAAGTGTCCTTAAATTCAGGACTGAGAATTAGGATTATCATTACAATTGCCATTCCCTTGGGCTGGAAACTGCCCCGCAATCCTCAGGCTGGAGCCTCCCTACACAGAGGGAGGGGAGAACGGAGGCTGCAGCTCAGGAACCACCACCCTGGAGCACCCTGTGCAGGGACACGGCTGCTGAACAGGGCTCCGAGGCCAGAGGAAAAACATCCCTGCAAATTAGCATTAACAGTTCAAAATCAGACAGCTGTTACAGAGAAAAGGAGGAAGGCATTTGTGTAAAACAAATCCACCATTGCTTTACACTATCAGGCATTTAAAACTTTGCTGAATCTCTCCCAACAGCTGAAAGCTCAGAGAGAGCCTTTACAGCAATCCCACAGCAACAAAGCAGGTCTGAACTGACTTTATCCACTAATCTCTCTCTCTCAACCCCTCCATCCCACGGCAGAGAGCTCAGGAATGAGGCAATTCAGGAGTGATACAAATACCAGGATTCAGGTGATGGAGAACACGGACACGAGACAGTCCACACCCCAGACTGGGACATCATGTCTCACTTCCAGGCACATGAGGAGACAGGACAGCCACGGGTCCATCCTATTCCTCTGCCTTTCGTTGTCCAGGATTTTTACTAGAGAAGGACACGGTGCTGCCCTGCTTGCTTGCAGCACAGGAAAACGTTTGATTTCAGATTTCCAAAAACAGTGCATCTGCTGGACTGCCCTCCAAGCTGGCAGCCCCGGCAAGAGATCAGAAGTATTGTTATTAGATAATACTTACAAGATGCTCACCATTTCCTACAATAGCAGATTTCGCTCACCGAGAGAAACGGCAATATCAGACTACACATAGTGATTTTTTTCTGTGCCACACTTTTCTACATTGACAAACTGTTCTCCACCTCATGGCACCAACACAATCCACAGCCCGTTCCAAGGGAAAAGAGTTATGGAAACTGTCAAAACCTACAGCAAATAATTCACCATCACATTAATTGAGTTTAAACAATAGCAACTGTTTCCATCCTTGAAACAGATTTAATTCTTCAGAGCAGCTCAGCACTAAAAACTTGGCGTCTCAGCAGTTTCAGCCCTCCTGGAAGAGCAGAGCAGTTGACATTTCCCAACACAGCCACAGCCACCCACCCCAAAAGCCCCGGTGTGGGTCGCCAGTGTCCCACTTGACGGAGCAGAGTCTGGCTGCACTCAACGTCCTCCCAAAACCCCTTCTGACATGCACAGGCACAAGAAGAAGTTTTAACAGGTGACCTGAATGCTGACTTAAACTTCAGATCCCCAGGAGAAATGGAATTTCCTCCCCAAAAGAGTAAGACCTGCCCTCAACTGCCAGAATACTTTTTATTCATAAAGCCAAACACCAGTGAGGGCACTACAGTCAGTATCTTAAAAAACCAACTGAACAAGAGAAAATTCTCTTCCTGCCATGTGCTTATAGCCTTCTCACATGCCCAATTGGCTTTTGTTTCCCTCTTAAGTTTTCACACAGGTATTTTCCATAGTAACACAAAATTTACTCTTAACTGCAGTTACAGGTTAATAAAACTAACTGGAATTATTTATTAATGCACTCTTAGTTAGTATCTGGTATATACAGGCTGTCATATACCTGTTTTATATCTCTGCTTGAAACTGAAAAGGTTTGATACACTGGGATTAGCTACATCCATCCCCGCACATTGTCTAACTTCAGAAGTCACCACAGTCACATCAAAACAGAAGCTTCAAACTTTCTCCCAGATTCCATAGCAAAACACCAAGTTTTTTATACCGCTTTTTCTGGGGTTCAAGAGCTCAGTTTTCCACCCGAGCTGCCAGCACAGGTGTCCTTAGGTGACAAGTACATCATGAAGGTGCTGACATTGGAGCTCAGTGTCACCTCACCTGCTTTGCCACTTACTCTATTTTGAGAGCAGATAGTTCAAAGTGACAGGGCACAACTTAACAAGAGTACACCTATTTTGGATGTATTTTCAACCATAACTGGCCTGTCAGAGATCCTTAACGGCACACCAAGTGTCTGAACCATGTTAAAACTCCAGAATTTTCCTCCCATTCTCCAATTTCCAGTCTTTAATTAACAAGAGGATATTAGCCATTGTGATAGTTTCATAGCTCATACAGATATGAGTGCAAAACACAGTAAATGATGAAGCTGTGACCACTCCTGAGAGCTCAAGAGGGCTCTGGAGGCTGCAGAATTCCTTGGTTTTGAGTCTCCTTATCTGACTGATGCATGAAGATGCCATGTGCTGCTCCAGAGCCAACAGCCACAGCCCCAGCTAGAAACTAAGGCATGCGACAGGGAATCTCAGCAGACTCTGAGAAATAAGGATATCCTTGTGGAGCAAGGAATGTCCCTAGGGAGCAGTAACTTGGTTATTTCCAGCCTCTTCCTTAAGGCAGTCTGCAGGCAGCCTGCCGGGGGCCACCGGCACCCCCAGCACAGCTGGCCCTGGTTTGCTGTCCCTGTCCCCGCGTGGCACAGCCACCTGCAGGTCTGCAGCCAGGGCAGGTATTGGAGGAGCCTTGTTCCAAGTAGGACAGCACAGCTTCGATCAGTATCTTCAGACATACCCTTCTGTGCAGCTTTACAGCCAAAAAACAATCCAGGATGAAAACAACAGATCCACAGTCAAATCCCAGTTGGGGCTCCCCGAGCATCCACCAGACTGGGCTTCTCCTTGGCACATGCCCACACAGATGGGCTGTTAATGAAGTGACCCAGATTATAAACGCTCAACTTGGTTCCCCACTTCAGCTATGACTTTCAAGCGATAATTATATTTACAACATGATGACAGGAGTGTACATGGGCAGATTCTCAAATCCCAGACAGTCATAGCGCACACACAAAATTAACCATGAGCACTTAGCTACAGACTGGTAGAAATGGTGCTCAGGGCAGCCACTGGACCTAACCACGTAGGATTCCAACTACAGGCGGCAAATTCACTTCCCCAAAGGAGCACTATGTCTATATATATGGGGTGGGTGTATACCTGTATATCTATCTCTCTATCTATCTGCTAGGAGGAATTAAAGTACTTGAGGTGCAAACTCTGGCACTGACAGAATTCTGTGACACTTCTTGCTATAACAGCAAGACAACCCATGGTGCTGCTGGGAGTTAATTATGCAGTGGGGAGACAGCAAGACCATGCAGTTTACAGGGAACAGCAGTGGAAACAAGTGTGTGCTAAAACTAGCACTGCCAAGATCAAGGTGAAGATTTCACTGACCTTTAAAAGGCAAGCAAGTTTATAGGATCAAAAGTTAATTAAATCCATTTTACTTCCAATTACCTGGAGCATCATTCCATATTTACAAAAGGAAATACTGTCATTTTTTAATTACAAATATCCCCAGCTTCATTAGTATTTTTAAAAAGCAGAGATTCCTAGAAAACTCAGATAACTACGGATTACTTTTTTTTTTTTTAATGCTTCATTCACAGTTCCAACACAACCACACAACTGGGGCAAAACCACTTCAATTAGTAGCCTTAAACCACAGAGTCACGGTTACTCAGGAAATACCTTTTAATTCCATCAGAGGTGATCCTGGAAGCAATCCTAGGCTTCAAGAACAGAAGAATATTGTTGAGGGCAAGAGCCTGCTATTCAGAGCTCTTCAGTGGGGCTGTTAAATACACCAATTATTAACAGAAAGGAAGAGCTAGAAAGAAAAGCATCATTGTTCCCACATTGACCAAATCTTGCATCTATTCTAAATATGTTAGCAAACAACAGCACAGCGCCTTTGTGTCTTCTGGACCTATGCAAACATCTCATTATGGTTCTACTTCCCTTTCAGAAGGCTCTCACATGCCAAAATATTCCTATCAATTTTTTTGTTGACAAAACAACAAAATCCCAATTACTTCCACTTACTGTTGATACGAGTGAGCCTACTGAAACTTCCCTGAAGGAAACCACCAGGAGTGATGCACTCCAGCCTTAAAGACACATATTTAGCCCACAAGATCAAACTCGAGGTAGTCTGAACACTACTGTTCAATATCAATTGATTCTTTCCAAAACCACTGCTACCAAATGGTATAAAAGTGCAAAGACGTAGCATTTTTAACCGAAGCAAAGTATCTTGTAAGTGTGACTTAATGCATTAAACAGACATTTCCACCCCAGGAAATAAAGCAAATATACCAATTAAAATAATTTTTAAATAGCAATAAAAACATTGAGAACTTGGTCTCCAAGCCCATTTTGAAGCTTTTGAAGCATTTTACCCTGCAGTTCACCCAGTATTATCCAATATATGCTATTTGCCACAGAGACACAAAGCACTTAATGCAGACCTTAACAGTGCCCAAGGCGAAGCTAGAACATACTCTGACCATCAGGCTTGCTACTCCCAAGCAAACAGCTTCGTCAGGCTGTAACTGGCAGGAGAGCAGTGCAGTGAATTCCAGCTTGCTCCGTCCACGAAAACAGGGAAATGCAAGCCATAAAAGACCCCCAGATACAACTTCGGTTTTCCCTTAGGGAGCATTAATCCCCAAACACTTCCCCCACTTATTTTAGATCACATGAAATACTTAAATTTTCTGCAAGTCCCAAATCCCACTCTCTCAGCTGGCACAAGGCAGCTCATCTCAGCCCATGCCCTGGTCACAACCTGCTTCCTGCTCGGCCCCACTGCCCGTCAGTGTCCTTTCCCTTGGGTCAGGTGAGACGTGGCCAGGTCACTGCCCCTTCCCTTGGCTGGGCTGAGATGTGGCCAAGCCCCCAGCTGGCCCCACTCCACGCATGTGGAACATGAGAGTGCCCAGAATAACCAAGCAGCACCTGAGTCACCTCTGTGCATTCCCACTGCACACCTGCCGTGACTGCCCCACGGCGCTCCAGCTCGGTCTCACTCGCAGAGGCAGCCGAGGCTCCTGGGCCACCAAAAGCCATGAACACAGCTTTTCAGCAGGGCGCTGGGGAAGAGACACAGATTGGGGGTCATGAGCTGAGGAGACCTAATTTCCCCCCGCCAGTTTGCCCAGGGTCTTTCTCTAGAGCAAGTCCCATTCCTGTGACAGTATTGGAAAGCAAATCAGAAAAAAAGAGGTCCTCAACAGTGCATTATTCAACATAGATATGTATCTAAAGGAATTCTACAGGGAAAACAGGAAAATATCTGCCTGGACTTCCTAACTGTGAGAACACTCTGAAGTTTTGAACTGGTTTGTCCGGGCACTTGCCAGATCACCACCCACACACTGCACGGAGCCACCCAGCCCTGCCACGCGGCTGCTGACCAAGACTGCCACGGAGAGCTGGCTGCCAGCGCCGGGATGTGCAGCCACCCAGCCCTGGATGCCGTGGGACACAGCTGCCCTGGCAGGGGGCTAGGCACACACCCGCAGAGACACCTCGAGCGGCACCACAGCCTCAGCGCCGGTGCCAAGCCGAGTGCCCGCCTGGTGCCAGACGAGCCCAGGCACCTCCTGGAGAAGGCCATTCCCTCGCACACTGCCCGCGGCTCTGTCCCAGCCTGTGGCACTGCGCGCTGCTGTACGCCCCAGTCAGGGATGATTTATTTGTTCCCTGCTATGTGCAGCAGATCTCTCTCACTCATCTCTTCTACAAGAGTAAGAGGAAGACACAAATGTAACAGAGACAGACCTGGCGTTTATTACGACATGGAGAGTCAGAGCTTAAGGTTAAAAAGCCTTTTCCTCAGCCTTACGAGCAGCAGAGAACCAGCCTGCCGATGTCAACGCCCAACAGGCAGCTCATGTCCAAAACAGCTTCTGATCCCTCCATACATAAACCTGAGCTCTACCACAGCTAAAGCCAGCACAAATCCTGATGTCCTGCACATGGATACACTCCAGAAGAACTGTCCAAAAGTGCTCCAGCCATGCCAGTCCCAACAGGAAGTTTGAGTTTCATTGTCCTTTGATTTCCCATCCTCACACTGTGCCAGATTTAAATCACAAAAACAGGTTAGAAGGTTGGAAAAGCCCTCTCAGACCACTGCATCCAGCCGTTCCCCCAGCACTGCCATGGCCACCATTAAACCCATGTCCCCAAGTGACACATCTCCACAGCTTTTGAACGCTTCCAGCTGCCTTTTGTCCAAGCTGCTAGATGTGGAATACAACTTATTACAGCAGTATAAAACTAAATCCTAAGAGTATCAGCAGCATCCTTTCTAAACTTACTTGCTGGGACCCAGTTTTAGTTTCTTATTGTGTCAGACACAGACTCTAAAGGTACTATTGAGAATTAATTCTAAAACTGATTCCTTGGAACAAGAATAACCCTTATGTTACAGAGGACCGTTCACCTTCTTTCAAAGATCCCAAAGTGTAAATGTTTGAGTGTTAATAAACCACAACACGTACAGCTGAACAGTCCCTTTAAACGAGGAACAGTCCATTCTTCCCCCATGCCCAGACCCAGGTGCTGGCACAGGCTGCTCTCCAGGACACTCTGCCAGGGATGGGCACCACCTGTGCACAAAGCAGCAGCGACTCCAGAAGGGCCCAGGGCTGCTCTGGGCTGGCGTGGAGGTGTTCCCTGAGCCACAGCTGCCCAGCAGGGACAGCCCTGAGGCTGCTGGGGACACAGGTGGCCACAGGCAGAGCCCCTCAGCACTGCTGGGACCCACTGCACCCAGAGCCTGGGGAGGGCTGGGATCCAGCGTGCTCAAATCGAGGGTAGGTAAATCCTGAGAAGATTTTGCCAATGCTGGTTTGGCCCCTCCACCTTCCCAGCTGCTGCAGCTCAGTAAGGAAAGCTAAAAATACTTTATTTTCTAAAAATCCCTTTTCCATATGAGGCGGAGCTGTGGTTACCACAGAGATGGCACCACACAATCCCCACAGAGAGGAAGGTCGCTCTACATCGCCCTGACTGGATGGAGCTCCAAAATAACCTTCTGAAGAAGACAAGATCATGGCTGCAGCCAGGCTCACTTCCATGGTCAACACCACTGCCAGAGCTGCTCGAAGAGGGGCTGGGGACTGTCATCCAGGACGATCAGCCTGGCTGCCAGACAGCAGGAGGAAATGGGAGGAGACTCCCTCTTTTTAGAGCGAACACCCACAGAAACCACTGCCTTATATTTGAAAGTATTCCATAAAGCATCATTTGAGTACCAATTCATTCACACAGGATCTTGCTTATGAATGATTAATCCTGATGGACAGGACAACCACTGAGAGCCCATTTCATTTCCTATCTTAACGTCAAACACAGTAATTGTTCAAAGCCAGGAGCACTGCAGGTACACAGCCCTGCTGGCAGTGCTAACAGGCTCCCAACAAATTCAACAAGCTATGGTGCTCATGATACAAAGCTGAGCCCTCTTTAAATTTTTCAAAGTCCAAGAAGAAAATGTCACTGGTATGTTTCTGGAAGATTTGTCCTATTTTAGTACAAGGGACTGAAAATTACAGTCCTGTTGCTCTACTGGTATGTGAACAGCAGGAAAAATGCCAAGAGAAAGGATGGTACAGGGCAAAAATGAGGACATCTACAAAAGAAGATACCTAGACAAAAACAGGAAAAAAAAAAGAAAAAAAAAATCCCTGCACAGAAGACTTACCAAAAAACCATCCCAGATGAATACATTCTCTGCACAGCCTTACAGAAAGCTTGATATTCCAACCACCAGTAAGAGATATTAAAACACCAGGCAACAGGGCGGTACAACCCTCCTCAAATCCATGACCCTCAGCAGCTGTGTGATAGATATCCCAAATCCCATCCCTCTACAGGTCCTCCTCACACAGCCATTGACAGAGACATCCTCCATCCAAGTACTGAATTTTAGAGAAGAAAGAATATTATCTCCATTTACAGGACCTGGCTATAATAAACACATTGATTTCAAAAGACTTTTAATCAGTCTAGTTTCAAGGATGTAAATCAGTAACCATAGGGGCAATAATTTCAATTAATTCCTCCATCTTATAAAGCTTACTGTAGATTTCCTCATCCAAAGGAAAAAGGGGGAAAAATATACAATCAATTACATTATGAATTCCTGAGAAGTCCAGATATGTGAAGATATTCCTATGGATAGGAAAAAAAGTAGGTGTTTTCCCCTGGCCTTTAAAAAGTCAGTGTTGCCAAACACTGGAGCAAGTCCAGAGGCAGCTTCTACATTGATCACAGAGCTGGAGCCCCTCTGCTCTGGAGCCCGACTGGGAGAGCTGGGGCTGCTCAGCCTGAAGAAGAGAAGGATCCTGGAAGATCTTACAGCCCTTTCAGTGCCTGAAGGGGCTGCAAGAGAACTTGGAGGGACTTTGGACCAGGACCTGAAGGGACAGGACAAACAAGAATAGCTTCCCACTGCCAGAGGGCAAGGTTAGACGGGATATTGGGAAGGAATTCCTCCCTGTGATGGTGGGCAGGTCCTGGAGCAGGTTGTCCAGAGAAGCTGCGGCTGCCCCTGGATCCCTGGCAGTGTCCAAGGCCAGGTGTTTGCTGCAACCTGGTCCAGCGGAAGGTGTCCCTGCCCATGGCAGGGGTTGGGATGGAAGGAGCCTCAAGGCTCATTCCATTCCAAATCATCTGTGATTCTACGAAACACTGAATACAAGGGTGCAAATCAGTCTGACACCTTACAGCAGGGTCACACCTCTTGTCTGCTCCATGAGATGTGCCCTCTGTGCTTGGGAGAACAGCTAACACCCTTACACAGGGCACACTTGGGAGTACAATTTCTTTGCTTGGCTTCCCAATGGTTCCCACACTGCCCACAGCAAGAGTGTCACCAAACCCAAGAAGCAGAACCAAAGTTATCTTAAACTCAGCACCCAGAACCAGTCCTTAAATCCATACTTAACGGAAATCTTCAAATTAATCTCACATATGATACCGACTAACAGGAGTTTTCTGTTAGTTCTAAAAATCCAGCAGCTCTGTTTCTGTGAGGTTCACATTCTAGAATAAATTTAAACAGACTACCTCTGTGTCTCTTTCTCCCCCCCCCATTTCTCATTCTCATTCCTGTCAGTACACACAAACCTTCTGCAATAGCTTTCAGAGTTCAAAAGGAACCACAACACCACAGCTGGTCTATGATAAATTTCACCTACATTCCCATGCACTGTCTGTAGAACTTATTAATTAAATATTTATATTCTCAGCAGATTAGATTGTTGAGAGAAAGCAGATGCCAGGAGAGCTGGAAGCATCATTACTGCCAAGGGCTCCTGCAATGCCTGGGAATTAATTAGGTGAGATAAGAATGAAGATGATGGCATAATGCAATCCACAGGCTTTGCTGCAGATCAAGGGGAGAAACACTGAAGAGCTTTGCAAAGCCTGTCTGCTGGCAGACCTGAAATCGAGCAAAATACATGAATAAAACATGCTGACCAGGTGTCTGAGACAGGCACATCGGGAACACTGGGAATGGCTTGTAGGACAAGTAGAATCTGCTTCTCCCTTCATCAGCATGGAGAAGGCTTCTCAGTGGGATCTTTCCCACTGCTATGTGCTCAAAAGGCACAACACAGTTATCTGTCCAATGCCCTTTCCAGAGCCTTAGTAATAGCCCTGGCCCCATCTCCTCCTTTACTGCCATGGAAATCTGTATCTTCGGGATGAAGCTGGGGAAGAGCTCTGGACAGCTGAACCCATTTTGGTTGTGCCACCTTAGTCCTGCTTTGACATGATGTGATGTCAAGGGAAAATGAAAGAATCTACTTGCAGAGCACAGCCCTAATCTGTGTTTGCAAAGCTACAGAGTGGGGAAAAGCCACAGGAAAAAGAGGAAGGTTGGAAAAGAAAAAAGCAGGAATCGGGTCATGTCCAAATTGGTTGCATGAAGGCAAACTATGAATGAAGGAGGCTGTTTTCTGCCCAAGAAAATTCTATCACACGAAGTGCACCCCATACATACACCACTGTACCTGGCCACAGTCTTTACCTGGAGCTTTGGCTTTGAACAATTTCACTGCAGAATTTGTCTGTTAAGATGCAGCCTGTCCCATGGACAGCTGCTGAAGAAACCACTTTCCAAAGAGAAGGATTTATCAGAATTTCAGCACTTTGGCACAAAAGAACCTTTGTGGAAGATGAAAACCCCCCAGAGAGGCAGGTTTTATCCGGCTAGGTATCCTCCTGAACTGAAAACGGTTTAAATACGTTATGAAAGTGCAAAGACACAAAGGTCCACTGTAAGAGTTAGTAAACACTGCACCCTGTCACTCAAAACCCAGCCTTCTGGTTAGTCTTTCCATCTCTGTTTAACCTAGGAGGCACATATATATGTTTTTGTCATTACAGCCTTCACCCGAAGATAGAGTGCCCTCAGTCTATATACATTCATGCACAGTACTTGAAGGCAAACAAAATACAATACAAATATTGCACTACAGTGTAAAACTTGGTTTATCAATTTTCAGAAAGCTGTCCAAGGAGATGGTTCAGGAAAAAAAAAAAACCAACCTAAAAATCCAGTAATACTTGCAGGCAGCTGTTAACTGCAGCCACAGCATCCATGCTTGGGGTTCAGCTGGAAATCCATGTTATTTGCAGTTGCACCGTAACACAGAACATCATGAGAGAGGCTCCCAAGGAGCGTGGGAATGGAATGGCAGAGTTTGAAATACACATGGCCAGTCCTTTACAGTCAGTCACACAGTAAGATTATTTTCACATGACCATTTTTCTAGTAATTACTACAATTTGAGAAGAAAAAGTCATTTCAGCGCGTATCTGAAAAAAAGCATATTAATCCCTAACACATAAAGGTCTCATCAAAACCTTAAAGGAAGGCTACTTTCCGTGTCTGCTTTGATTATATTTGACATAGTTTCCATATGGAAACTTACACTACATTTCATCAAGAGCTTTACTTTGTTTAAAACACCAATCCATCTAATGTAATAAATATTTGCAGATATATGAAAACATCACCTTTGTGGGTTATCCTTATACAGAAGAGTGAGGGAATTCACACACAGCTTCACTCCAACGCTTCCTACTTCCTTCCTGAATAATACACACCTTATCCTCCAACCCAATCCTCAGCTGTTTCACTTTGAATACAGCTATTTTGGCTTCGCTACTTGAACTTGTGGGAAGTCCTGCTTGTTTTCTTTGCACCAAGAGGCTTGAAGGTTCACTGAAGTTACTTACATAGCTAAGCCTTATGATATCTCCCATCAAAACAAACAAAATAAAAATATTGGACATAACAGCCTCATGCTAATCAGCTAAGTTACAAAAAAAAAAAAGTCACAGAACTGATAAACCAATAAAAACAGATACTACAAATACTGATCCTGTCATCATTCCATTCCTGTCTTCCCTTGTACACAGTGACAGAGTTTCTGTGGTACTTAATGAAAATCCACTAAATTATGCAAGAAATAGAAGGAACCATGTCAAGGTCTAAAGCTTGATAGATAATTTCCTATCATTTTCATTAGGATTGTCATTACAAGTTCACATCTAACACTCAAAGTAGCACCAAGTTATGATTCTCTCAGGAATAAGTCAGATAAGCACCTGGAGCCAGGTCTGGAGACCCCCTAACCTGAGCCCCGACCCCTCAAACACAGCCCCTGGCACAGAAGTGTCATGCCAGCATCACACGACCGCTTGCATGGTTGTGCCCCAGTGGTTCAGCCCAATTCTCCTTCCATCCACCGGTGGGAATCCAACCAGAAACATGGGAAAACATACATCACCTGCCTCTGTCCCAATCTTTGGATACAACCATGCACACAATTATGAGATTCAGCAGTTTTAAAATACTGAAGATCAGGTTCAAAACATTATGAAAATCCAAACTGAGAAGCGCACTTCAACCTTTCTGCTCACTAAATAAAAGAATGTGACACAGCTCATCACCCTTAAAGGTAGGAAGGGCTGACGTCAGTATGAGAGATACATATTGCTGCAACATACCAACTAATAAAAATTATTCCGAAAGAAGATAATACAGCAATTGTGCTTAGGGTTTGTACCTTTAGCTATTTGTCAGGTTTAAAAACTATCATAGTATTAAACTTGATTTATCTTGAAAATGACCCATTCTGTTTGACAAATTTAAAAAAGGTCTATTCCAGGCATGCTAGTCCTAAACGTTGTTGAACTACCAAAATTAGCAGTTACTTGGTAAAAATCCAGAAACTGGCGTGTTTTGCTTTCCCTGTTATCTCCAGCTCACCGTTGCCAAAGGAGCAGTGGGGCTCTGCATGGCACACTCGGCTCACAGGGACCAGCCGCTCACAGGCTGCCAGCAGAGTTCACCCGAGAATGGCTGCTCTCAGAAACTTAACTGCTGGGAATGTCTGCACTGAGTTTAAAAAAAGAACAGCAACTTGAGAAAGAAAACCAAAAGAAAATCCAGTTCACAGATGGCAAGCAGAGCTTCTTGGGGCTAGAGATTTCAGGGGGCCTTGCCAAGCAAGGATGGTAGACATATTTAATAAAATATTCAATTAACAAAAATGAGATAGAACAGAAATAGCACATTGCCTCAATTTTTTAAAGGCCAAGTCTGATGCTGCTGTGCTTGCAAAGAACACTCAAAGAAGTAAACAAGATGCAGCGATAAATTCCAGTGAAAGTCCGAAGCACTGCTCAATGAACGCAGGCCAGTTTTGCCCCCGCCTTGGTTTGTGCTCTGCGATTTATCAGAGAAGCAAACATCAGACAGTCTGGAGTAAGGACACTTCAGAGAACTGTGCATCTCAATCTTAGCAGCATGCCTGCTGGGCCAAGCCCCCCACCATGGCCATGTCTGGAGTCCCATGACGAACACAGGCTTTTCGAGAACTGGTTCCTGCCACCATTCCACACACCAACCCAGCTGTGTGCTGCTGTCTTGGATGCTGATGCCCTGGGTGCTGTGCTCAGCCCACGCTCCCCACGCAGCATCCTCTCTGGCACTGAGTTAGGGCAGGTACAGGAGCTGTCACACCAGACCCCTGCAGCCCACAGCACAGGAACCAACAGGGAGGGGGTTAATTAATTAATAAACATTAATTAATGTGCCAAACAAACAACATGCGGAGCATGGAAACTTCGCTGATGGTGCAGCTTTCCCTGAAGTAATCTCACCTCTATTCCTATTTACATTATTTAAGCCAAACCCAGCATCTTATTATAAAGCAGTAAAGCAGGCTCTCTAAATCCAACCCACACACTCCCAGCAACAGGTACCTACAGCTCTGCTCACATAGCAGTCACCCACTCGTCAGGTGCCCCAGACATTCAAATAATCTCTGGTAATGCCACATCCTTTGGCATTTGCTTTGCATTTTTTCCGTAAGGTAAGACACTTGCTGTACTCCAAGTTCTGTACCAGGCACTGAATTTTAGGAAGGTTTTACAGTTTGTTTTCCCATACCAAGACCTTGTTTCCTCAGTACATGCTGTCATTTACAGTGCATTTGTACTGCAAATTGTACTTGTCATGGGGCTCTCCAGGCACCACGAGCTTAATTAATCACAGATACTATCTGAGCTCAGTTCAGTTGTTGCTCCTGTTCAGGATCTCCAAACAGCCAGTACATCTTGCAATATACTACAGAAATACTAATGCAACATGGCCTCAGACATGAGAATTTCCATTTTATCCATCTTTGAAGCACAAGCAAAGATAAAAGGAGGAGAAAGGTACAAGACAGGCAGAAGGGAGAACACTGCTCCAAGGAAACTCACTACCCTGGAGCCTGGGTTACCCTTCCAAACCCAGCTGAGGATTAAAAGCACCAAAGAGATTTACCACCTCTCTAGTAACTCACTTGAAACACAGTTCACTGAGGCAGTATTTATTGTGACCTGTTCCCATCACATTTTCTTTGAGCTCATTGTCAGGGGTCAGTCCCTTTCAAAATATAAAAAAACCCGACACAACCAAAACCCGCAAAACAAAACAATAAAAACACCACCACCACCACAATCACCACCACAAAGAGCTCCTACTGAACAAAGAAAGAAACAAAAAAACCCCTCACACAACCAACTAACTGCATTTCTGAACTCTGGAGATAAATCCAGCTGGAGCACACCTGAAGCCATGGGCACAACGCTGCAGCAAAAGGCACTGATGGACAAATGCTGGGTGCGAGGGGGAGAGCAGTGCTGGGGTCAGGGCTAATTCTGCACATCTCAGACCACTGCAGCACACCCCACCATCAGTCCCAGCCCCACTGACCCCAACGAGAACCATAACTAAGAACATGAGCACTCAGGGTTTTCTGAACTAAGGAGTCTCTGTAGTAGTTAATCAAGACAGTATTTCAACAGCTTTATCAATCACTTTAAATTATTTGGAAAACACACCCATTTGTCTCCCATGGCAAGTCACAGCTAGTGCTTTGAAACAGACAGGAAAGTCAAATGAAGTAAATCCTCCAATTCCAAATGCAGTTTTGGCAAATCTACATACTGTATTTTCACATAATGATTTGCTTATGCTCTAGAGAAGAAACACTTGCACAATCTCAGAGATATTTTACAGAACATAGGATTATACTTACAGTGATATACCTCAGGTTGGGCACATAAAGGAGGGATACACTGCCCTGAAACATGAGGCAAATAGCACAGGAAGGACATGAACACCTTCCTTCCACGAGCACTGACACCATTCACCTCCTATTCTTTACCTTAAAATATGTAGTAAAGATAAAATGCCCATTTTAAGCAAGGAAAGTGTGAGAAATGGAACAGACCACACGGAATAGTCTAATAAGCTGTTTTTGTGAATGTCACACTTCAGAAACATTATTGGAAATTTCTACTTTAACAAACAGCCTCATAAGCTTCCCCACTTTTTTATATGCCCATTTGATGAGAACTTCCATTTTCTTAAAGCCTTTAAGATCATGGATTTAATTAAGAGGCTTTGGAAGAAGTGCTGTAAAGACAAAGTAAGAATTTCAGTTCTGCCAAGATCTCAAGAAGACATCCTCACATTTTTCAACTAATAAAATAGCACTGAACCTTCTCAAAATGCTTAGCAGCTGAAAGCATCTCCCTCTTGGATGGTGTGGTGCAAGAAAGTGTCAGTATGTGCACATTTCAAGCAAACACAGTTAAAGTGCCGTCTTAACATATTCATCAGTTCTCAACAAAAGCTCTGAGGAGCTCTAAGGAACACAGTAGCATGTCCCAAGCATTTCCAGACTCCTCATCAAAGCCAGCTTTTCACCAAAACTGAGATTCACCATTGGCTTACTCTTCTATTTGGAAGAAAAAACTGTAACAACATTCCTGCCAAGTATGAGGCTACATAACATTCACTTTTAACAGTCTGAGGATTTGGGAGTTTTGGGATTTTCTTGGTCGGGTTTTATTTGTTTGGGGCTTTTAAAAAACTTTTTTTAAACAAGTGTCTCTTATCCAGGATATACATTAACATTTCAGTATTTGTGTGCCATCCCAGGCTGTGATTCTGGATAGCAGCGCTGTCCATCCTCCTCTCCTCCAGTCCTTGTTAACTTCTGGATCCCACTGCAGGTGTGAACCTAAAAGCCACAAACTATTCAAAAGTGAGCAGCTCCTGTTCATTTACGGTCTGTAGCACAAAAGGGTCTCTCCATCTCCAGGACACGACCCTGCAGAGGCTTTCAGGATAAACCCCTGCCTACCACCTCGAGCAACAGGCGAGACAGAGACTCCTCCAACAAAGAATTCACACGGCTGCAAAGCTGCAAGCTGTCTGCAGAGCGGGAATGGGGAGACGGAGAGACAACACTGCGGATACCCGCGGCCTCAAGAGACCCCAGCAGCCCTGCCTTCTTCCGTGAGCCACCCAGAGCACCTCGGGACCTGCCTTACCTCCCTGCGCGGTGCCCTGCCCCGGCGGGGCGACTCGCTCCCCGGGGAAGCGCCCGCAGCCCCGGGGCACGGCGGGGCAGGGCGGGGAGAGAGCCAGCCCCGGCCAGGCTGCGGGGGAGGCAGCGCCGCCAGACCCGCGGCAGTCTCCTCTGAGCTCGGCTGTGCAGCTCTCGGCAGAGGGAACGGTCTGAACCTGCCCTGCTGCTCGACGCCACGGCGGCATTGCCCCGCAGCGGGCGAGCCC
>VZRL01000036.1:190855-202530 GCA_013397895.1 Origma solitaria
CCGGCGCTGCGGCTCCGCTGCCCTCGGCCCCTCTGCCCTCTGCCCGGGCCGCAGGCCGGGCCAAGGACAGCGGGCAGCGCTGGCAGCAGCTCCGGCTGGACAGGTGAATGACTCCACGTGTAAACGGCAGCTCTCTGCGCTGTGCATGACATGGGCATTAAACAAATATGTAAACAGAAAAGGAGTATTTCTTTTTTTTTACTGTTTGTCCTATAACGTCTTTTCCCAGTTCTCAGCACAGTTCTTCGGACCAATCGTGCTTCAAGCAAAAATCATCAGTACTCCAAACACAGGGGCAGATAGGAAAGAAACACACACCTCCCAGCACGTGCCTCTCCCGCAGCTTCATTCTGGGGTAAATACCGCATCAGCTGCCAGTAAACCCGGCACTGTCCTCACTGTCTCGGGCGCTTGCAATGGTCTTCTGGCTCTTTCCCACTTCTGAAGTAGCTGGGAAGAGCATATTTATTTGCTACTGAAATGTCAACAGAAAAGTAAACAAACAAAACCCATCAGAGCTGCAACCCTGACTTGGAGATTCCAGTTCCCACACACTAACAGGGCATGAGGAAGCTTTCACAAGCCTTAGAGACTTTATAGGCTGACAGACAACATGCATGGTTTTTCTCCAATTTTCAGGAAAGCACGCACATGTTCCAGTTCCTGGACCACAGTCACTCCACAAAGCATCTAGAAATGGCCTACATCAGTAACAGAAGTGCAGATAAAAAGAGAATGAGGATTTGCCACAAAATGTTGAACAGAGAAGTAGGCTGTCACCCCTAGCTAGTACTGGAAAGCAGTGGGCAATAGCATCAGCAAAAAAATAAAACCAAGGAAAAAAATGTATAATGCCTGGCTACAGCGTCACAAAATGAGGCTGTGATGGAGTTCTGGAGTTCTGCCAAGAGTTGGGTGCTCAGGGCCTTGCCCAGATGGCTTCCAAGGTACCTCCAGTGACGAGGGTACAAGCTCTCTGGCATTTCCCCTTATGCACCTTTCTTGCACTGCTCTGAATGTAGCATAAAGCAGTCTTATCTCTCTAATGTGGACTTTCATTATACAACACTGAATGTTCACAGAAGTTCATTATTTTTAAGAAACACAAGCAAGTCTTGCATCAAAATTCAACTACTTATCAAGGATGTCTCCCTTCACGTGGCTGACACAGTTCTGTCTTCATCCATCCTGGGATACAACTTATTGTTCACACACTTCATTGAGACTATAATAATAGTAACAGCCTCTAAGAACAAGCAGAGCCACACAACATTCATGTAATTCATGAAAAAAAATGGGAAAGGACCTACAGACCTTTCTTTGTTGAGATAAATAGAAGATGTACAATGGTCATAAATAACAGATACTTTAATATTTAGTAAGGAGAGCTGAAGAGAAAAGGGTTTGGTTCCTTTTTGCTAAAAGGCTGTCCCACAAGACAAATAAGAACTGCCTTCAGAGCCTGATGTGCAGTGGAGCCAGGATCAGGCCTGTCCTCCCAGCCCAGAAAAACAACACTGCCAGTTCATGAAAATAAACTTGCTTTAGCAGAAGATTTTTGGGTCACATCCAGTTCTCTGAAGTGAGTGGGTTGGTCCTATCATACTGTCACACCCAATTCTTGACTCCTTCATGAGCCTGGCAGCATTTGAAGTTAAAAATAAATTTTAAAAAAACCCAAAACAAAAAGTTTTTCAATTTCTTCCTCCAATAAAAAGCACAATAGGAATTCTAGATCAAAACTTTCACTTTGAACAGCTGGTTTTAAGAAACATTTTAAATGGCGAGGTCAGGGACACAGCCAATGCTTTTGTCAAAGGGAACTTTCTTTATGCAAATCCGCTGCAGTGCCGGACCCAGCAACAGCTGTCTGCCCAAAAGCACATTGAAAGGTCTTCACTGCCCAGAGAGTCTGAGAAAAGCACAAATTCTGTCCGTAAAAAAAAATTCTGAATTAAACAGGGCCAATGCTGGCTGATGGTACTTCATGAGTACAGACTTCCCTCAAGTGATTTTTGTACCATTTCTTTTCATATTCACTTGACACACAGTTCAGCATACAGTTCTGAGCTGTTCCTACAGGAAAACTAGTTTTGCTTTTCCAGAAGGGATTGGTAAAGTCTCTAAACTTAGGGAGCTTGCCACACAAGGAGAACCAAAAACTTCAAAACAAGATGAAAGAACTCAGAATCAGGTCCTGCTCCCAATGCCTGTGTGCCACTCACTGTTCACCCACTGCAGTGCCAAGGGTGCCACCAGCCTGGTACAGAGGTGCTCCAAAGAGCCCAACCATCAATATGCAGTGCCTTGCCAACGCATTTGAGGACAATTAAAAAAAAAAAAAATCTCTTTTCAAGAATGCAGTGGAAAATGGAAAGTGAGCAGTGAACATGTAGAGGCAGCTCTACCTCATGCAAAGTACAACAAACAGGTTTTGGATAGTGCGTGTTCCCATGGTACCCAGTGCGCTGTGCGAGCAAAGCCTCGTACCAAGAGCTGAACGTTCTAGAGAGGGTGACATTATCCACATCCTGTAAACAGTCTCTGCGAGCCTCACCAAAGCGCAGAGCCACACGGAGCATCTTTCCCTGCTCTTACTTACTCCCATAACTAAAGAGAGCTGGTTTTGCCATTCATCTGAGCTTGTGCGAGCCAAAGAATCTGTTGTTAAGCAGAAGGCTCACACAGCTCAAATTATCGGAGCCTTTGTTTCACCCGGAGCTTCTCCAGTAACCAGACGTGGTGCATGCCCATACAGGCTGTGCTGCAGTCTATATAAGGTGCTGCTCTGCCTTTCCTGAGCTAAAGCGGAAAGAACAAGCCATTGCCATGGCTCTCACGTATCGCCTGCAAGGTCCAACTCCCCCGATGGCTCTGTCTGCATACCTGCTCCGGCTGCAGAGCCACACTCACTGCACTAGCTGCAACTTCAGAACTGCCAGAGCATCCTTCTGAAATCCTGCCCTTTTCAGCAGGAGAACCAAGACGCCATGCCCGCAGCCTGTCCCAAGCACGGGAATGCCTCTGTTGGAGGGGCAGTTGTCCAGGGGATCTGCTGCCACTTGCTTTGGGTCATGCAGGATGCTTGTGGCCCAACGCAGACTGAGCCCTGACTTCCAGAGCCTGGTCCAGCATTCCCACCATTAACCACCACTCCTCCTGGAACACACCTTTTGCCCCGAAAGAGCTGCATTTCTCCAGGCTGTTTCGAGGGTCGGACAGTCCTGGACAGTTGCTGCACGACATAGACACACAGTCCCTGTCTGAACGGTGCTGGCAAATGGTCTCCCATACAGTGATCCACAGCCGTGAGTGCTGCAGTCCAACACTACGGGTTCCAAATTTGAGCCTAATTTCACACAACATATTTTGTGTTGCAAGGGAAAACCTCCAAACCACCTCACACTGTCCCTGGGCATGCCTAAGAGGAACAGTGCATGGCTTCCAGATGCAAACCAGCAAAAAACCCAAATCAACATTTTTTCATTCTGGCTTTCAAAGACAAGTGGGATGTGAGCAAATGCCATGCTTCCCGTGCTTCTGGAGCTGTCAGTGATCTGCAAGCAGCAGGAAAGCCTAGACTGTGTAGAGAGCTGGCTGGCTGTGGCCTCGAGCATGGCCACAGGAACTGGGCAAACACAAAACCACGTGTTTGGCTTAGCAATGAGAGCTTGTGCGTGAGAGAGGTCAGGATTTCTTCTCCTTCACCCACACGTTACTTGATCCAAAAGCTCTGGCCGAGCAGAACCCCTGGCCAGCCTCTGCCCAGCGCAGGCAATGCTGCACACCCCACACCTCCCACCACCTTGTTTCTGGCTCTGCACAATTCTGGGAGATGTTAAAGCCTCTCCTGACTAGAGTTTCTAGCTGTAAACTGTGTTAGAAAAGAAACCAAGGTGAAACCAGGGAGAAGAAGAAGAGACAGAAAAGACAGGGACAGCAGGATTAGGCAAGGAACATAGGCAGGAGAACTTTCCACTACCTTGGGAAACAGTACCAGAAGAGATCAGAAGCTATTTCACTGAGGACAAACCAAAATCTGAAGAGAAAATCCTTCCAGTCACAAACCACAAGTGAAAGGAAAACTCTCCAGGTTGCAGTTTGGCCCTTGTAACCACATCCCTAAGCCATGGGCCCCACCTCAAATTACAGCCCAGAGGTCTCAGTTGTGCTGTAGGGTAATAAACACCCAGGTGTCAGTGACGGTCACACCCCCTAGGAGCTGCTGGAACCGACTCTAAGGTACCTATATGAGAGAAAAAAACCTGTGGCAACACCACAGGTTAACTGCTTTCCTTAGCTTTAATATCCTGCTTTCAAGGATATCATCTGTAACAGCTGACTGACTCATGAAGACAAGTGCTGAACAACTTGAAGACATTAATGAAAACTATCAATTATATCTGACTTCAAATATCATACGAGAACAATGATCACTTTTGTTTGCTTCAATAAATGCTTTAACTTCAAGCTTTGCCAATAACAGGGAACTTGCTAGAAATTAAAGAGATTAAATTAAAATATTTACATTTTAAAATTACGTACAAAGACTGATAGTACTGCTAAGAATATTGAATAACTACCACATACCATTGGAAGAAAAGCAACAAAAGTAATGTTTTACTTTTAATACTCACTCTTCCCCAGAAACGTGATTATTGTGTTTAATGTGACCTTCTCCGCAATATGAAACATTTCCACAAAAATTTCATCTGGGGAAGATGTCACTTCAGTAATAAGATGCCAGAAGGATGCTGAAGGACTCTGACAGGCCATTCAAGCAGCCACCGAAGTCACAAAGTCCTCTTTTCCCATGACCACTTCCAGCTCTCCACCAAGAGAGCGAAAGAAGATGGCTGGAGAATATCAAATAAAGTATTAACTTACACCAACATAGATGCATTTTGAAAGCTTCCACATGCTAAAAGTGTACAACTGGCTTGCAGTCACACCTGTCTGCCTTATTTCTTTCCAATTTAAGGTGAGAGTTGAGGGGCAGAGGACAACGCAAAGCTACAGCCAAGGTGGCCAATCTTCGGTGGTGCGGTGGAGACACCTCCCAGAGCGCACACCTAAAGCCAGTTTGTCTTCCAAGGTACTTCAGTGCTTTGATTTCCTCTTCCCACTCAGATGCCAAGGCATGGCGTGGCCATGGTGGAGAGGAACCTTAGTTTAACCTGGCGGCATCTCCTCTTCAACAGAGACAAGAGTGCGTACAGAGCAGCCACTCTCACCTTCCTGATGGCATATGAGGCACCCACAAAACTCCAAATCAAAAAGATTCCTTTGTAAGTGACTCACTTTAAATCATAAATAAGTACTAGGGGGAGAGCTTTCAAAAGGAGATGAGCACACACAGTACCAGAAAGGGAAAGAAAGCATCTGAGGTAAAAAGAGAAAATTCATTGGTGGGGGTAGAAGATATAAACAATATGATGAAATAAACAACAGAAAAGGGGAAAGACAGAAAAAGTACGCAAAAACCAGATCAGCCTTTTATGTAGATCATGAAACCTGAGGGCTTGACTGGTATTCTGTCTCCTTGAAGTCAAATTTTGTGGTAAGAAAATTGATGATGAGAATTGTGGAACAGGAACAAAACCTTTAAAATACAGGCTAGTGCTTGTTCAAGCTAAAAAATTATCTAATCTGCATGTAAAGCGTTCTTCCTATGGTATCCTACTCATATTGCATAATTTCATATTCAAATATGAAATAAAATAGGAACTAAGTCCTCTTAAACCACCACACTGATACACTGGAGATTTGTGGAAACCCAAAAAGCTGCAAAATGCCAACTCTACTGCTAAAAAACCACATTAAAAGAAAGGTGTAACCATAATGCATTTTGCCACTATTACCTCCTTGTGTTCCATGTGCTCTTGTTATAAGTGATAACACTTAATCAAAAGGAGAAGAAAGACAGTCTACAAGATAATCTTCTGCGCATCCTCCTTAAGGGAGGCTAAACACCGTACCACCTCTTAATGGAAACCCTTTTGCTCAGAGAATTGTAAAACTATCTACTTAAAAGAAAAATGTGCTGGATTTTTGCTAAAGAAAAAAGTGGATTTTTTAAGCATATAACTCCATCTTGGAGGAAACCTCCACATTCTGTGCTGCCTGTACTGTTACTGCTCCAGTCATCTTCAGCAAATTAGAGCTTCAAATTTTAGAAGTATGTGGATGCACAATAACATGTCACTGCTTTATTGCATGTCTGCTTCAGGTTGTGCTCCTCATTTGTACTTAAAAGAGGACTTTGCTCTGCAGCTCACCCTGAGCTGTCACTGGTTACACCTCAGGAGCTGCAGGGGAAGGGCTGGTGGCGAGCAGGACACGCACAGCCTTCACGTGGGAAACACCCCTGGACCAGGGATGGTTACCAGCAACCACCCCAGCTCACACCGATATGTGTCCTTAGCCTACAGCAGGGATGCCAAGAGCTGGGCTACTTAGAAGCTGACACTCAGGGAACCATAAATCAGGACAAGTATTTAGCTCGTCTCCCAGCAGGCTGTGAAGGATTGACACTGACCTTGTCAAACTGCACAGTCGCGGGTGCATCGCTTGCTGTGCGCATTGGACACTATCACCCACCAAAGAGCAAACAAACCAGGAGTTACAAACAGGTCCTGCTCCTCACCAGCCTACAGCCGTTTCAAAGCACACCTGGCAGCGCTTGCTCCTTGCCCAAGACACCTGGAAAAAGCACCTCTGTAGCCCCGGCCAGCTCGGGCACTGCTGCTGCTGCTGCAGCTGCACTGTATGGCCTGAGCCCAGCAGCTGCCCCCACACACATCCCCCAGCTCATCCCCAGCACAGAGCACAAGCTGCAGTGAAGGATTCTCAAAACCAATATCCCTTTTCACAGCATCACACTGAGAGCACATAAAGCCAGGGCTATTCACATCCAAGCCTACCTCAAAACTGCACCTCCTGCACGGGGAATTTAGAATGGAGTAAAACAAGAAAGCCCCCTAAAATACAACATAAACATGAGTTTGGCAGAAACTGAAAGAAAAACATTTGAGATTCTGCTACAGAAAACCAAACAAACAGAAGGCAGCAACAATATCTAAGAAATTAACAGGGCCACTCCCACAACAAAGAAATAAACACAGAAAGAAGCCACCAAAACAACCAGAAACTAGAAAGCACAGAGTGCAGTCAGATGAAGAGAAAATGGAGATGCCTTATTTCTAGGGTTCCCATCATAGAGAACACTGAAAGATACTTTTCTGTTGGCCTTCTGTGTTACTGCTCAAAAGTACACAACCCTCAAATGCAAGTGTGAGCTGCGAGCACACAATTTTGTGGCATCAAGAGAGCAAGACAATAACCCCCAGGTCTGGGGCCCTTGGGAGCCAGCCAAAGTGCTCCGTGCCAGGCTCAGCCCGGCAGGCTGGAGCCTGCCGGACCCACCTGGCCACAGCCCCAGCTCCCACCAAACTTTGGGCAGCGCAGTGAGAGGAGTACGGACCCACGGGCAAAGCCAGGCCTGGACCCTTCTCCCATCAGCCTCTCCCCTCTTGCTCAGTTCTGCTGCTCTTGCCCAGGCTCTCTGCTCCCTCCCTGCCAGCTGCCAACCCAGCAGGAATGCTCCCCCACACTGAAACCTCCCCAAGAAACATCACCCTTACCTGGACATGCTGAGTTAGTTTGATCTTCCACTCCAGGTAACATCAACACTGCCTGACTGTAAGGATGGGTTAAATGTTTCTCAGCAGTGAAATAAGAGTTTCTTTTTAAAAGTCACAATCAATCAACTACTACCTTTCATCAGTCTCATAGCTATGATTTGAAGAGAGGGTGCCTTGAGTTGCAATATGCTAGTCTTAATGCCTCTTTAGAAATCAAAACCGAAATATTTTTGCTTCAAATTCAATTGATAGACTTCTGCTCTTCACAGAGATAAAGAATACTTCAAGTTCATACTCAGAATTAAAGATTAAGTTTATAATAAGACTTCAAACAGGACTTGAAACAGGAAATTCCATCCCTGCCCTCTTTGTGTACTGTATCAAAAAGGAAGACATTCACCCAAATGTGGATAGGTGAAGGCCACCTGTGAATGTCAAACCTTATTGCCCCACCATGGCACTGTCGCACAACAGCCAGGGTTCTGCAGAGTCTAAGAAAATAGAGGCACAGGTAGGGCAGTAATGCTATTAGTCATTCAAAATCCTGGCTATCAGCACCATACAGCAATTCCCTGGCACACTTCTCCCGTTCTTCTCTTTTAAGCTAATAAAATAACATGTTCTGGTTAACTTTTACCTCCCTTGTCATCATTGCACATCTATTCTGACTAAATCTGTCCTGAGAATTTAAGCACTACATACATCCAGTGCATGAAGACAGAAGGAAGGGTTTTGGAAGCTCTTGCCTAATTTAGGCTCATACATTCCAAAGATAACTGGAACAAAGGAACTGTTTTCCAATCCAGGCAGAAATGTCAGAACCTGTACAGCTAAGTCTGCTGGGCATAGAGGAAGTCCTTTCCCTAAAGATCTACCTCCAGATATTTAACCAACATGAATTGTTAAAGTAACCTAAAACTGACACCGAGTAAAGCACAATTTTCAGGTGTGAGCACTGAGATGGTTTTCCAGTGTTTGTGCCTGCACCCAGATAAACACACAGCACACAGTAACAAAACTTCTGGGACAGCCACAGCAACTGAATAGCAAAGATCTCCACCTGCCTCCCTGCAGCAGAAGCGGCCACAGCTCTTCTGCTGCACTGGCCATGAGACACGGTGAGGGAAACTTCCTCCACACAGCCTCCCCTCACCTGCTGCTCATAGCCCACTCCAGTGTCTGCCACAGGAAATAAATCAACAGCATTAAGCTGGTTAAAAGCAACTGAACAGAATGAAGGGGATATAGCAGATTGGCAAAAAAACTCGGGACATAAATTAAATCCCTCTACAGCAAAAGCAGTACAGTGCCAGGCAGATTCTGTGCCCACTACAGCACTTAGCGCATTGCAAGGTACATGTGCAGTTTTGTCAATGCACCTAGAGGAGGCAAAGGAAGCAAGGAATCAGGGAGAGAAGGAGGGAGAGGATGGGATCACAGGTTTGGGTTGGAAGGGACCTTTAAAGATTATCTAGTTGAATTCCCTTACCATAGGCAGGGACATCAGAGGAGGGGGAAAAGAGAAAGAGTGACTCATGGGTAGCCTGAACTCCATCTTTTGTTACTGTGCATACTGTGATAAAAGTAGGAAATGATTCTATAGTCATAAAAGCATTAAATGCTTAAGTAAACACAAATGTACAAAAAAATCATACACATTCATATTCATGAGATGCACGTGTTCATGAAACTTGGAAGAATATTTGAAGATCTAATACTCCATTAACATTAACATTTTTAATGAAGCAGCAAAACTACTAGAGGATTGAAACACTCAGTCCCTCTTCACTTTTCCATGTTTATTCATGAGTTCCCAGGTCACCACTCCAACAGGTAATTAGTGGATGGGGATGGCTGGCAGGAGCAAACCCACGTGTTATCATAACCTGCTGCTGGCAACCAGAGAGCAAAATAAAGCAATTTTCCTCTCATTGCAAAAGTACAGTCAGGTCAGCAACACCAGTGATCTAGGAAAGACTGTCTAGGCAAACCTGTCTACTGAAGGTATTTTAAGCTATAAAATGCTAGTCTCAAGAGCATTTGCACACACAAGCAAACAGAGCTCACACTGAACACACCTGAAGTGCAAATCACACTGCTGCCACACAGCACCACTCAGGCTGCTTTGAACACACAGAGACAGGGCAACACAGAGCTATCACAAGGGTCTGCTGGGTGGAAGGAGGGCAGGAGTCCCACTGTGCAGGGCCCCCCATCAGCAGAGCCCCCTGCCCTGATCCAGCCTGCCAAAAGCAGCCTCTTACACAGGCACTGCCCTGGAGCTCCAGAGGGCAATGCTTCCCATTGGGCTCTGGCCCACAGCAGATGGGATCCAGCACAAGAGCTGGCAGGACTGTGTCAGTGCAAGATACCTGGCCCTGGCCATCCCATCTACTCAGTGTTCCTGCACTGCCCTGGGACAGCACACAGCGTTACACTATCCTGAGGTCAGGCAACATCTAAGAGTGTAGTGTTCAATTAAAATATGTACCACCCACTGAAATCAGAAATAGAAAACATGAGTTAAAGGAATGGGAAGTGGTTTTCCAGCCCAGCTCTGGCACAGTCCATCAAAGCAAGTCCTTGTTCAGGACTGAAATCACTCCAGGTCCCAGCACAGAAACATATTCCTCGACTGCATGGGAAGAGCCCAGCAAGCAGAAGCAGCCACTGACAGCTCCCACACACAACTCAAGATCCAAGTTGCCAAACCCTGTTAATGCCACCTTTCCTGTACCCGAACTGCACTAATGTAGCTCCAGAAGCCAGTCCAGGCAGCCACCACTCCCAGCTCCAACAGCCAAACACCAGGACCACAACCACAGATGTTCAGACCAGTCTTCCCACTTCCCACCCTGCAGGGGAATTGATTCAAGTGAGCCCGGTTTTGTTGCTGTAGAAAACTAAATTTTTCATGGCAAGGCAGTTGCTGGCTAGAACTGAAGTGTGTTCCCCTGGTACAGCAAACCCTGCACAACGAGCACGCTACAGAACACCTGGAGCCGCGAACACCAAGCAGCAACAACCAGGAAATGGCTGGGTCTGACAGTCAGGGATTCCTGCAGTGACAGTGCTCCAAAGTGCTGCTCTTGTAAAAGCAGAAGAGCACTTGGAGTCGCAGGGTTCATCTGGATGGCAAGCTTGGTGACACAGAGCTGGCACCCCTCGGCTCCAGCCATGGAGCAGGAAAAAGGCAGGAACCACCTGCTGAAACCCCACTGAACACACCGGCGTCACTCACACACAGATGCTGCATACACCCAAGGCCACAACCATGACAATTACTATGAAATGAGCATTTTCACAGTGTTCATGTAATACAAAGTTGCAAATTTAAGTGAACTGCATCCTTTGACGACAGCTGTTACAATTAAAGTGTGAATTTCAAAACAGCCTTGAAACTGATGAAAAAGCCAAGTGAACTTTGAAGACCAGACCAAAAAAAGCCTTAGTTACTGCATCTCTCTGCTTGGAGCAAAGCCCGT
This sequence comes from Origma solitaria, assembly GCA_013397895.1. Classification (NCBI taxonomy): domain Eukaryota; kingdom Metazoa; phylum Chordata; class Aves; order Passeriformes; family Acanthizidae; genus Origma; species Origma solitaria. The sequence continues at coordinate 201,984 of VZRL01000036.1, forward strand.
CCTAACACACAGCAAGAACAACACACGGCACGAGCCTGGACCCAATCCTCTGCCAGATGTGCATGGCTTTGTAACTAGCAACCCCCTGGAAACGCTCCCTTGGGCTCTGGGACGTGTCTGTATTGCTCGGCCCAGGGGGACTTTGCCAGGGGTTTCAGCAGAGCCCGACGGCTCCGGGGGGCAGTGTCCGGGGCTCGGGAGCCCGGCGACACTCATCAACATCTGCCTTCATTCACGCAGATTCACCAGCGAGCCTTCCTCCCTCTGCTCGCCCGTGCCAGCTGCGGCTCTCGCCTTATTTGCAGCGACGAGAAAAGCTCCCGAGGTTTACCCGAACACACTACGCCGAACAGAAATTACGCTGCATTTTCGTGTCACACCGTGCCCGGCAGCCTTGGCGGGGCTCCGCCGCTCCCCGAGGAGCCCCCGGACGCTACGGCCGGTGTCACACAGGACCACCTCGGGGACAGGGACGCGGCAGCGGCGCCCCCCTGCCCCCCGCTCCTGGCGCTGCCGCGGCTGTGCCGCCGCCCCGCGCCCCAGCGCT
>VZRL01000036.1:203636-223309 GCA_013397895.1 Origma solitaria
CACAGCTACCGCCCTTGCGGAAGGAACCTGCTCGGTAACTTTGCGGAAGAAACCCGAGAAATGAGAGCTCAGTCACTGCTGCTGTGTGTGAGGCATCCCCTGTGCCGGGCCGTGTCAGGGCTGCGCAGAGCCAGGGACGCCGAGCGCCGCAGCGCCGTGCCCGAGCTGGGCGAGGGGCAGCGCTGGGGACCCTGCCGGGCGCAGGGCACAAGAGGCGCTGAACGGATGGCTCCGTCCTCTCTAGTTTCCTCTGTGGCAGACTTTCCCTGGCAGGGATGCAACGGCAATGGCAAAAGCTCTGCCAGATCCTGAGCGCCGGCCTTCCTTGTCAGAAGGTACAAATTAAATATACAATTAATATATTGAAATTCTGGAATCCTGCCTCTTCCATGGGCTACTCGCTGACCTCTGGTGATCTGTGGCACACAGGTAAATGCAATGCAGAGACACGGAACGCTGCTGGACTTCTTTTGAAATTTTTTTCTAAGGTTTTGTGCAGCTCCTGAGACAACTGTTGCATAAAGTTGCACTGTAGATAAGAGTGATCTCACGTGGATGTAGCCATCTGAGCTGTCAGAAGTGAGCTGATCCAATACACCATCCTGGTGTACCTTGATACATTCACACACAAGGAAAAAGAAAATAAAATGGGGAAGGAATATTTGCTGCTGCTGCTGCTGTGTTTTTGGCACTGTCTTGCAGCTTTCGGCTAACAGCGATTACATCAAAGCCGGAGTATGCTGGAGGGAGCCGTGTCAGATTACACCCGGCTGGAAAGGGATCCCAAGCCATATGGCATCCAGGTGAAAAGCTGGGCAGTGCTCAAGAACAGGAAACTAGAATGCAAAGAACCCTGAGAGGAATCACCACTGCGATGTGCAGGGACTTTGCCAATTGCTTTGGCAGAGGAGGTTCTACAGTGTGAGAGCATCAGAGCTGCACACAAGTAGAAAGAAACCAGTGCTTGGGCTGATGGCTGTGAATCCCACACCTTCTGCACAGAAAGGAGTGGGTAAAAGCTTAGAAAGCAGGAACATAAAGTATTACAGCATATATAAAGCATTTTCAAACGAGTTCCCAAGAACCCACTTGCCCAATGAGGCAATTAACAATTTGGAAGTTGTTTCCAAAAGCAAGGAACACTAAACACTGAGCGATGCCAGGCAGAGCATCCCACATCCCGCGGAGAAGCGAAGGGGCAGGCCCAGCCCGGGCGGGCACACAGCCTGGGCAGCTCCGACGGTGAGCTGTGGCAGGAGTGATTGAGGCTGGATTCTGGGCTGCTGCAGGAGCCCCGTACAGACATGATGGAAGATGCAGGGCAGGGGTAGAGGGGACATAGGCTGGTTTGCAAGGCAAATTGTGCAGTGCTGATACTTTGGTACTTGCTAAACTTGGATGAACAAGATCTGTACCTGTGCTATGTGGGGAAAAAAAAAATTGGCAAATCTGTTTAAATAGAAAAGCTTTCCCCATGCCAGTGGGGAAACAAGCAGTAAATAAAAGTGCTCTTAAAAGGTGAGGGCTGAGTTATGTCTCCTGACGTGAATGTTAAACCTCAGTGGGTGCTGTAGCGCTGATGTTTTCCTCCACATATTGCAAAGGATAATTCTCAAGAGGGCATGGTACAGTAAATTGTGGGGATATAGGAATAAGTATGAAAGTGCCACTTTGCATCCATTCAGTGAGCAGGAGCTGTGGCTGCCTCCAGCTGTGTCCGCACCAGCTCCAGCACTCCCAGCTCTGACCCTGAACTCAGTCCCATGGGCTCAAGTCTCTGATGCAAGTCAGATATATCTCTTCCTCCCCACAAAGGGCTGGAAGGCTGGTGGGAGCTGATAGGTGTGCTACTGTAGGGAAAGCACCACTACTAGCTAAGGCTGCCTCATACTTCCTGTCACAGCTCCTCATTCTCCAATACTTAAAACCCAGACAGTGTAGTCTGCGTATTTCCAGTCTTGGTGCCTGCCTTGAATGCTAAGATTGAGCAAGAGAGCTCAAGAATCAGGTTAGTTTTTACTGAGTAGCTTTGCAACTGTGAGGGAAAAATGGTCTTGAGGCTGATTTTTCAAATCATCCTGTGGGTCAGGTGAGTGCCCAACATCACCATCCCCATGGATTTTCATTGCACCGCTTGGAAAACAATGTCATTGCTTGTAAAGGTGCCACAGAAAATTGTCTTGTAGGTTTGGGCTGTTGTGTTTTTGACCCAGGTTCCTGTATTTTCACTGCTTTTGCTACTGAAATAAAGCAGGAGTGTGGCAGCACCAGGCCATCACTTGGAGCTGTCTGTTGTGAAGGGATGTCGGAGGGAGTGCTCATATGCCAGTTATGCAATCCCTCTATAATCGTGTTTGACTTACTTTCATCACAGTCTTTATGGCTTTACTAATTGGCTTATGCTTTTAATAGAAAGATCTTTATGAGGAGCTTTCATATGGGCAGGAGTAACAATAAAACCCCCAAACTACATCAGATTAACTCCTCAAATGCAATGTCAGGTTTTACTGCCTGAAAGCTCTTTTCTGACCCTGAAGGATAGACTCTGCTCTCCTCTGAGATGGATCTTGATGGGTTTTGTGAGACCTCCCAGCAACTAGTTAAATGGGCCATTTTGTACTTTCCAGGCTGCAAAACACAGATGAAGGAAATGGTCACAGTGTTTTCACTGTTGTTTTTTCGGTTCACCCTTTGGGTGGTAGGAAAGGCTGCACTGGTAGCTGCTCCTGACATTGATTTTGTTGCTGGAGCCACAGAAACCAGAGTAGAAAACCTCCGATATGGTGCTCTGTGTCTGTTCTGTACCTCACACCACAGGTTGCCAGTGTCAGTGAGAGTGTCAGGCTGAGTCCTGCAGCTCTCAGAGCTGGTACAGGTCCTTCAGATCCATTCAAGGAATTTGAAATTCTTCCGAACTATTTCTAAACTGGACACAGCTCCAGCTATATTTCTCAGCAGAAATTTATTGCTGTCCATTATGAGATATTTTCTGCATAAAAATTAAAGTTCATGGTCTGTAGCTGCTGCAAAAACTGTCCAGGACAGCCCTCTGGGAAGCATAGGACCTGGAGTGTCTAAAATCCATCCAGGTGAGCACTGACCATCCCCATACCTCCTTCACAGGTCAGTAAAGGAGCTTTCCAGCTGAGAGCACCAGCTTTTCACTATCTCCACTTGTACTGCTGAATTTTGGGCTTGCAGACTTCAGCTCTCAGGAGCAAAGCCTCCAGGATTCAAAATCTAAGTTTCAAAATCCTAAAGTCAGTCATAAATGTTCTTAAAATTGTTTGTGGGTGTAAGTGCTTAGCTGGCTCCATAACATGGGCGGTTTTGTGGGGAGCCCATTTAAAGCCACAAACAGCTCAACAGGGAAGAGCTGTGCGGTGACCTAAGCAGAGGTTTTCCTGCAGTTTGTCGGATATTTGGATGTGAACATGGGAATACTGTGAGGGCCCTAGAGGGCTGGGGGCTCCCTGAGGCACTGTAGTCAGCAGAGCTTCGATATGGAGCCTAAATATCTTTGAGCATTGCTAAGGATTGGCCCTATGAGCAGTCAAGATTCTCCCTGCGGGTGAAACTCCCATTTCGGTGTCCCACACCTGCAGGGCCATTTCTGTTTAAAGGCTTTTGCTGTGACCCTGGGCAGCTGCAACTGATCAGTTTGACACTGAAATTACAGGTGATGCACACTGCAGCTGTTCACGGCCCAGCACACAGGTGCTGCCTGCTTTGTCTCTGGAGCACGGCAGAGACCAGCAGCGTCTGCTCACACTCCAAGCTGTGAGGGAGGCAACAACGACAAATGTAACTTCTGACAGACATGGACTGGTTTCTGTAATCGTTAAAAATGCCATTTCTTTTACTTAAAATTCTCTTTTAAAATGCTTCCATTTGATCAGGTCTGTGACACAGACAAGAAGTTTCTTTGTATTTCCTGGAGTGGATGTTCCTTACCCCAACAAGCACTGAATCCAGTGGCAGTCCATGCTATGCACTGAAAACACCGCAGTAAAATAAATAAATGAAATATAGTTGCTGAATTTGTTTTTCAAAAACAATTTCCAAGTGCAGCATGATGTTTGCCAGTGTGCCTGAAATGGCTTGGATGTTGCTGATGTGTGTTTAGAGCCAGCGTGATTTACAGGAGGGACAATGAGCCCTTTGAGGGTGGTGAGGCACTGGGACAGGTTGTCCGAAGAGGCTGTGGCTGCCCCGTCCCTGGAAATGCGCAAGGCCAGGCTGGGGGGAGCACTGAACAGTGAAGGTGTCTCTGCCCATGGCGGGCGGTGGTCCCTTCTGACCACTCGATCATTCTATGACTTTTGCGATGGATAGGATGTGATTTACTTTATGCCGAGCGTACAGGAGTAAATCAGAACAGAAAGGACATCATAGGCTGGTGTCTTCAGTGAGACTCTATTTCTTCCAGCTGCTTAAGGCTACAGATGTGAGATGCTGCTGCTGTTCCTCGGCAGGGGCAGTCCGGTGCACGCCTTGTGCAGCTCCCACAGTGAGGTGAGGCCGGCGAGCAGCACTTGTTCCACTGCAAACATCAGGACAGATGGAGAAAGAGCAAATGGTGAAGTTTGCACCTTCACTGCCCTGGGCAGTCATGCCGGTGTTTGCCACCATGCAGTGACAAAGGCCACAGGTGAGGGGATCCTAAAGAATAGGACTGGTTCACATGGGAATAAAACTGAGGGCTCACAAATCCGCTCCTGTAATAGCAGGCAGCTGCTTCTGCAGCACCTCCACAGTATCTCAGGAGTCCAGTGCCCTGTATAAAGTATCACTGAGCACTCTGTGAGATCCAGAGTGTAATCCCAAGGAAGGTGGTGCCTGGACAGCTTGTGAGCATCTGTATGTTGATGTAAGAGCCAGCAATAACGCAGGGGCTCTCAGTGAGGTGTTGCTCTATCAGCTCAATGTTGTGGCTTCTTTTAGCAACACAGAGCTTGCAAATGGCCTGTGTCCAAAGTCTCTCGAACAATAAGAAAAGTTCACACTGATAATCATCTTCGACTCTGTCAGCTGTATTTCACAGAATCATTAAGGTTGAAAGAGCCCTCACAGACCATCGAGTCCAGCCTGTGCCAAATCCCCACCTTGTCCCCAGCACAGAGCTCTCTGAGTGCCACGTCCAGGAATTCCTGGGACACCTCCAGGGATGGGCACTCCAAACCTCCCTGGGCAGCCCTGCCAAAGCCTGAGTGCCCTTTCAGTAAAGATTTGATGCACAACAGGGAGAGTTAATCCTGCCTTCCCCATTCTTCCCTTCTGAGTGTTTCAGGATAACGCAGGTAGAGCCACACAGTGCCTTGTCCCCTCGTCCCTGGGGTGTGTGGTGTTTACACAGTGACTGTGACGCTCGTTAGTCACCTTCAGGTGCAGGAGGTGCAGAGAAATTGCCCAAAGCCCATTGCCGGTCAGGGCTGGGGTTGATTTCACTTGTGCCACACAATTCCCCACTTACCAATGGACTGCATCACCTGTCCCTGGGAGGCATTTCTCACTGCCCAGCCCTGGCGTGCTGTGGCTGCTGTCCCTGGGCACAGGCACTCCGAGGCACGTGGATGCTCTGGAGACATTGCAGGCAGCTAATGTGGGTGAGGGGGATGAGGTGAACAAGCATTTTTTCATCCCATAAATGTATTTCCAGCCAAGCAGTTGCTGGATGAGCACTGGGAGGTTTCTGGCACAGGGTTTGCCCACCGTGGGACCTGGAGCCGAAGCGTGGGACACAGGCAGTGACATGGCTGTTCCTGCATTTCCTGGAGCCTCACGTAAAGCCTCTGGGACTGCTGACTAACCATGTCATTCAGTAGAGCTTAGCTCTGCCATTATTCTGCTGTGTTTCCTATCAGGCATCCCACAGGTGTTCTCACCACTTGGCCAGCACCAGTTTCTGGTGGGTCTTCAATCTCTGGCTGCCTTTGTAGTGTTGTCACATTTCCAAATGAAACGTACCTGAATTCTTCTAACAGCTGAGGCAAAACGAAACCTACACATGTTTAAGATGGTTCTTGCAGTGTTTGTCACTTGCCAAATAAACATTAACAGAGAGTTTTGACCTTACAAATTTTCAGCCAAATGAAGTATTCTTGTAGAAGACAAACAACAGCTCTCCCCCTAAACTGTTTGCGGCTCCTGTTTTTAAACATTTTGCCAAATAAAAGATTTTTTGTACATTCTTCCACCTCTTTTTGTTTCTCGTATTTATCCTCTTCTCACAGTTCTTTCCCTTATGAGGATTTAGCCCCACATAGATCCGTCTGGTCTGCTAAATGCTATCCAAATATTTACTTTTTACAGCTCATAAAGAGTCACACCTTGCAAACACTCCTTGAGAAATCCTAAAGCATTGTATAGGCTTTGTGTTTGGGATGTTTCATCCATAAATGAGGTGCAGCTGCTCCTGCAGGAGGGCACAGCCACTGCTCATCACATGGCCCTACCCTTTGTGAGCCATGCCAGGGAGGAGGAAAGTGCCTGGGAAATCACATGTGCAATTCTCAGCACTGTTCACTCTTGGGAGCAGGAAGCCACATTCCAAACAACAGGAATTGGGAAAGGCTGTGCCTGCAGTGTTGGAAAGCTGCAACACCTTTTCTTTCTCAATAGAAATATGGCCTGAGTAGTAATTTATTCCAATACAACAATAAATGTGGTGCTGCCATGGTAGTTTTTGGTTCCCCTGAGTGCTTCAAGCTCAGCTTTCCTGCTGGCACAGCAGGGAGAGCGCTGTACGTGGGGAGTGTCACTAGGAGCCATCGGGCTGGCACTGTGGTGTCACAGGGGCCTTGTGTCAGCACGGAGAGCATCAGTGAGTGACCCTGCCATGCTCTCCTGACTCCCCTGGGCCTGTTCAGGTGTTCCCAGTCTGAGCCTGCTCAGCCTCGAGAAAGCTCCTGAGGCCGTGGATGTTCGAGGCACAGCAAAGTGCTCCCAGGCTTTGTCCGTCTGTCCTTGCCGCGGACAGAGCCCCGGGGGTCTGGGGTGGGCAGCGACTCTGTGCTGTGAGTACACAGTCCTGGTAAGAGCACGAAAACCTTTGGCTTTTCCCTGTGCTGCTCTCTAAGGGAGAGTGTGAAACTGGGGCTCTGTCTCCGGGATCTTTTGTTGATACAAAAGTGAAAATGTACCGAAAGACCGTTGTCATTATAGTAAAAGAATAAGCACACAACTTTCAAAGCCAAACGCCTTTACTTTGCTCCCACCTGGCCATTCCCTGGTGGAGCAAATAGACAGATCTGACCCTGATTTTCTGCTGAGATCATTCAAAACTTATTACAGTTGGATTTGGGTCTCTGCTGGCTGGGGATGAGCTGTCTTTGTTTGTTCTTGGCTAAAATTTAGTCTCTATTGCAAAAAGTTGTATGTACGGATAGGTGTGAAATGGAAAATTTTATAAATATATAGAACAGATTAGAGAAAGCAGGATATCTAAAGAGCAAACCATTGGTTATTCTCCTGCGTAACAATCCCCCAGAGCCCAGTAACAACCTGTGAGACAAGGTGTGATCTGCACCATTTCCTCCAGCTCTCCTCAAAGAATAAAAAGAGTGTAAAAAGAAAAGTTGAGGACTTTCAGCCGATTCTACCAGAGCAGTGGACAAAGAGGGACTTCAGGGGATGTTAAGAAATGCTTAGCTCTGCTCTGTGATATCAATTCCTCATTTGCATATAAAACAGTAAGAAAAAAACAACCAAGACCCCAGTGTCATGGGATTAGTGTGGAAAAAAGTCACAGGAGAAAGCAGAAGCAGAGCTTGTTGAGCATGAATATACTCACACAGCAGTATACACTATTTATATACTGTTTTTTGAAAATTGGGATTTATTGTATTGCCCATTTATACCTAGTAGAACAAACAATGCCCTAAAAACAAAGAAAAAATCCCAGAAAACCATGGGGTGCCTGTGAGATGCACGGTGGCACACTAAGGGAATTAAGGATTTACGCTGAGCAATTTCCTCATGAAAAAATTTAAAACCCTCTTCCCAGAAGGCTGTCGATTTTCATGATACAAAGAATTACTCCTCCTCCGGCCATTTAAAATGACTAAATTGTTTTTAGATGTCTGTGCAGGACTCTCGGGTATCTTTATCTCGGTGCTCAGCTCTCAGCAGGGCTGGCTGCTCCGCGATGCCATCGTGCGCCGGACGGAGCCAGCCGGGGCAGGGGCGGCTGGGGACAGTGCCACCGAGGGGTGCCAGTGCCCCGCGGGGTCTGGCCGGGCACCAGCAGGGACATGGGGCTGGGCCCCTGCAGGTGCTGCCCAGGGCCGCCGGGACACGGTCTGGTGCTGCTGCTGGTGAGGGACCCGTGGGGCAGCGCCGGCCCCTTCCCGAGGCTTTCACAAGGTGAGGACAAGGAGATTCCCAGTCTCATGAGCAAACCAGTCACACATGGATGTCACGCAGGGAAGCAGCTAATTTATAATTAAACCACTTAATGCTTCTCAGAATTTGGTTTCTTTCAAACAAGAACTATGATGTATTTTGGGTGTCTGTGCATGTGATTAGGCCAAACCTGCTGTCTTCATAGGGTTCATAACACAGCATAATGACTCCTGTTCTTTATCTGCATCTAAATGTTTCTAGAAATTTGATTTTCCTTAAATCTATTGAGTAAAGCTCAGGCACTGTGTGGTAGAGTGTGGGGCGGGGACGTTGAGGATGGGACCTGGCGGCATGTGGGAGTCCTCCTTGTGTCTGGAAAGCGGCTGGAGGAAGGCTGCATCCTGGGATGGGATCCCCACAGCTCCCGAGAGAATCACGGGCCCAGCCCTCTTCCAGCAGTGGGTTAGCAAAGCAGGAGCTATTCCTCATGAAGCTGGTCTTCTTCATCCCTTCATGAACTGCCCACATACAATATCTATAAACGTATAAATAACCCAACGTAGTTAAGAATGGGGAATACCATAACTTCGGTCTATAACCTGTAGGTTACACAGGCACTGGCACTTTCACCCTTTTAACCCTGCCCTGAGGCTGGGATTGAGAAGGCCTTGAACAGAGCTTCTTAACTGAATTACACAAGGAGTAACAGTGTCAATATCATTGCTACAGAAAGGCTATTACCTAATCACCTAACATTAAAGAAATAGATTAACATGGTGTCTGTTCTCTCAGGACCATAGATATTTTTGTGGCATATGGCATTATAATAAAAATTCCCCAGACTTCTACTTAATCTAGAAAACTCATTAAATAGATTTAATACACTATGGAATTCTGTATAGAAACATTATTGTTAAATGTGTACCATATTTCTCTGCCTTCTTTGCTCAATCATTTTAATCTTGTAGCATATTTTACAGTGTGAAGGAGATAGAAAGAAGACTCAGAACTGACGCAGGCTTTAAAGACCAATGACCTGTGTGCTTTCATAAAATCATAGAATCCCAGAATGGTTTCGGTCGGAAGGGACCTTGAAGCTCATCTCATTCCACCCTCCTGGCATGGGCAGGGACACCTTCCACCGGACCTGGTTCTCCAAGCCCTGTCCAACCTGGTCTTTACTCCGTGGGAAGATGGGAGGACACAGGCCATAATTCATAAATTATTTTACCATAAAAGATGAGCTCAGCATGAACAGAAAAGCAGGACTAAACCATTACCTGGTGAGGTTTTGGATGCTCAGTCAAAGTTGTGTAACAAAAGATAGACATTTCACCTGAGCTACAGCACCACAACTTTCCTGAGCCCAGAGCCTTCAGCCTGCAGGAAATTTTGCCTGGAGATGAGTTCCATGGCATGTCTGATCAGGGTGCAGGAGCACGGCTCGTCCACCCCAGCACAGTCTTTGGGGAGCCTCTGTCACCCCAGGATCTCCATGTTCCTTGCAGGGCCCTCCGCTGCACAGCAGCAGACCAATGATGTGTGGGGAAGGTCAAGATAAGTAGCTTTGCTCATCTGCAAAATAGATGGTAACCTATAAAGCTTGAACTGAAGAGCAGAAAGCACAACTGTGAGGACTGGCTTGAGACTCTTGTGGACATTCCTGCAGGATATGAGGCTCATCATGAATCTCAGCATCCTTTTGCAGCAGGTGCAGATCTAAAGTTGAGCCTTGCTCACTTGGGTTCTGTCATACCCACATGGATATCTAAATACTGCACACTAGAGGAAAATGCCTCATAGCGTGTGGATTTCTGCTCAGAAAGCAGTGTGTCCCTCACGGACTGCAGTAGAGCACCATCAGGGAGCCAGTCCTGAAATGGCTGTAGCCATACAGGGGCAGCTCTTGAAATGATGCTCTCATTCCAGCGGTTTTAAAACCACTGATGGCAACTTCCTTTTCAGCAGTCGAGTTTAAGGTGTTCTGGGATTCAGCTAACCAGAGGGGTGTGTGTATCAGGAATGTTTCCAGGCTATACTTCGAAGCATTAGAATTACTGAAATACTGTAAGTGTAGAGGGTTCAGGTTATGAAGGGTTTTTAGGGCTGTACCCAGGGAGAGCTTTTCTGAAGGAAAATAAAGTTGTCCTGCAAGGCAGAATCCTTGTTTTCAAGCAACATATGGAAGCAATAGCTTCAAAAATGCATTTGAATAAACTCTCCTGCTGCAGATAAACAACAGGACACTGTATGGAGTGGCTGCGTGGCTCTGTCGCTCGCTTGGACACCACTTGTGTTTAAAAATAAGCTGTTTGGTTTCTGTACCACTAGTGAAAGTAGAGAACGTTCTTGTTTCGGAGGAAATGGCTCGCCATGCAGAGCAGGGAAGGAGGGGGAGGGCGAGCAGCCAGAGGGGAGGAAGAGGGAGTTGAAGGCTGAGGCTCCTCCTTCCCAACTGAGTAATGGAAAAACGATGTAAGAATTCCAGCATCTGAATAAATATGTGCCCTATGACCTTAATCCCCTAGGAACCAAAAACATCCAGAGTCAGATAAAAATAGTAAACCCTTTACATTGGTGAGGGAGAACAGCACTGCTCACAGCTAATTAGCTAAGTCCTGTTAATAGTGGGGAGCTGGGCAGCCACGAGGAAGCGAGTCTTCAAGAGATGGCTGAGCTGAAGACACAGCCAAGGATGAAGCCAAGGGTGACGCTGAGGACATTCCTGTTGAACCTCATGGAGCAGTGAACAGCCACGGGAGGATCCGCCACGGCCAGAGCCACCAGAGCGACTCGTGGCTGATGGCAGCTGCTGGTTTAGACAGATTACACACCCTGCTTGTGCTGGGAACCATAGCAGGGCAGCAAGGATCCCCTAAAAAAAGTAACAAGGAAGAGGATTACAGTGATCCTGACACCAAATGCCAATGAATTGTTCAGGTGTGCCAAAGCTGTGACACTTTAAATAAAGTACTACCGCTTCATGGTGAGCCAAAGATGAACGCTGTTCAGCCTATGGTGGAGACAATGGATTGCTTCAATCAGCATTCACAGCTGTTGGCTCTAGTCCAGAATACCTGTGTCATCAGTCAGTGTGGGGTTTTCCTTGAGATTCCCTACGTGCAAACATTCACGCCAGGGGAGGCTTTTATTCACCCTACACCTGCACATGTATGCAAGGTTAACACAACCAGGAATCCTGCATCAATTAAATTTTCCAGCCAAAGATTAACTCATCAGAGGGCCAAGAAGCCTAGTAAAGTGAAACTGAGAATAATATCCCATGCTTCCCTTCATGTGAAAATTCTGCAAGATACCATATTTGTAGTCTACCCAGTGAGCTGGCATCAGTCTTCAACATGGACTAACTGTACTTCCCACATTACCCATGAGTACCATGGACAAGAACAGGAATGGACAAGACCTGGATGTGGTTAAGTGCAAAGTGCCTTTTTCTAAATTCAGCCTTTAATAGAAAAGTTGTTATAAGGACACAATTCCTTTCATTGTAAATACAGACAATTATTTAGGATTAACTTCTTCTCCAAACCGACCCACTGGCTCCTGTGGCTCAGGAGCACTGGGCTCCAGCCTGGCATGGCCGATGTGACTTCACTTCCCTTTCCAGGCAATGGATGCACTCAGGATCTGCAGAGAATGATATCTTGGGCCCACCAGGAGCGTTTGGCTTCAGAAAGCTCAGTGCTCAAAACACTTTGGGAGCTCATCTCATCTTGGCAACTGAGGAATAAACAATGGGTGGGCATCTGCTGCCTTTCTTTCTCCATGTGTAGAAGACATTTTGGCCTTATTTTAACTAACTTGGTTTCCTTTCTTCAGGAGCTGTTTGAAACCAAGGAAGGGGTGTGAGCTGGAGACTACCTACTGGCTCCCATTCTACCCTTATGTAAGCCTTTTAAAAACAGTAATAGTGCCATTAAAGGGAATGGATTTGTGTCAGGGTACAAACATGGTGAGCAACAAGAGACTTGGCTGCTTTGGGTGTAGATTCATGAAAGTAATTTCAAGTCTCTCTGGGAGCATAATTAGAAACATGAAATCCTGGGATGTCTTCCTACCTATTTAATCCAAAACTACTTTTAAGATGTGCTGGCAGCTTGAAAAATGGTTATTAAAAGAGAAACAACTCCAGCCAGTTTGAAGGAAAATCAGACTGCAAAGTTGCTCTGCAAATTGTAGGGATTGGAAAAAGATTCATTTATTCACAGCACAGAGGCTGATTCTGGAACAAAAAAGGATGTCAGAAGAGTGGAAGGAAAGTAGCCTTTTAATCCCTTACACAATAATTTAATTCAAGGTGAAAGACACCTCTGCTTTTTGGAGCAACACTACCTGCAGAATGTTCAGGTGGAGGGAGGCTTTAAAAGTTCCCATGATCCCACAGAGGTACATGAGAGAGCCTGCAAAAACTTGTTCCCGTTACGTTATCTAGGGACAACAAATCAAGCATAGCGAGGAAATGTTAATTCATCCAAGATGTTATTTTCAAAGGCTTCTCTGCCATGTTAAATAATATTTCCCTTTGAGCAGAGCAATAGGGAAGGACAAAGCAGTTACTGGCCATGTGTTAAGTTGCTGTAGGGTGCTCAGACAGCAGAGTCCTGGACACACTGAGAGCTAGGAAAAGGGAGTCAAGATTGGTGGTTTTCCATGTCTGAAAGACAGCTTTCCCTTCCCCTTCTGTCGAGCTTGCACAGTGGTGTATATATATATATATGGACCTGACCTCCTTTTGGTGATTACTCAAAGAGTAATATATATTTTCTGCTTTCTGTCTTGTAAAGGCTGTCGTGATGTTTTAGACAATCCCAGAATGGTTTGGGTTGGGAGGGACTTTAAACCCCACCCAGTGCCACCCCTGCCATGGCAGGGACACCTCCCACTGTCCCAGGCTGCTCCAAGCCCCAATGTCCAGCCTGGCCTTGGGCACTGCCAGGGATCCAGGGGCAGCCACAGCTGCTCTGGGCACCTGTGCCAGGGCCTGCCCACCCTCCCAGGGAAGCTGTAAGTTGGAGGATTTTGGGGAGGAGTCAGCAGAGCAGAATGGCATGACCTGCAAGTTTTCCATGACAGTGTCTCAAGTGGGTGAACAAAGGCTTTAAAAATTAGTTTAATATTTTCCAAATGTTTGACAATGCACAATGTGTTGCAGAGATGTGCAGTGGCATCGGGAGCAGAGCTGAGAGGCTTTGTAGCCTCTGCCTGGGATGCAGGGAAATGTCAAGCTGTCCTTAGCCTGGATATGGAAAGGTTACACTGAATTAGGAAATCAGCACTGACTGAGTGACTTTTTCTCTCCCTTAAGTACAACAAAATGTCAAGAACCTGTCCAGCCTGCAGCACAAGGCTGGGGGCCCAGGGCAGTGCTGGAGGTGGGGCTGGGACCATGCGAGAGCCCAAAGAGCCCTGAGGCCAGAGGTCGGCTAGGACACGGGGGGGTACATGGGCACCTCTGTGCCCGGCACCCTCCGGCTGCAGCAGAGCGAAGAGCTGAGCAGGGGCACCCTGGTGCCGCGAGCTGAGCTGCCTGCCCTCCCCGAGGAGCGGCTGGAAACCCCGGGCTTTGATGTCTGTCTGCAGCTGATAAATAAGGCAGTAGGACTGTAGGAAAGAGTGACTCATGACTTGGCACTGAGAAAGTGCCATCCCAGTCCTTGGTCTCCCCACAGACCCAGTCACAGTGGTGCCAACATGAACTCCTTTGCCTACCTGGAGGCTGGGAGAGCTCTTCTCCAAGAAGGATATGAATGTGTGAAACAAGGGCACCCTGGAACATCTCCCACTCTCCAAGCACTTACAAACTGTTACTATTTGCTGTGACTGGTGAGTCCAGCTGGCTTATGCTTCCTGGTAAGACCGGCGTTAGTCCCAGCCTCTGGTCACCTGGATGGGGTGGCACAGGGTTGTCTTTGTGACAGTCTGATTCAGGATGAGCACCAGACCATATCACTATGTGAACGCTAATAAAATACTTTTTCCTGGATGTACTAATACACCACAAAGCTGGTTGATGCCAGGAAACAGACACAGGATAAACTGCCCCAAAGATGCAGTGTGAAGTGAACCCCTCCCGCAATCACCCCCTCATCCCTGGGGCAGCAGCAGCCGTGGTCTGCAGAGGGTCCCAAACTGCTCCCAGGCTGGTTGTGTCGCAGTGTCCCCGCTCTTCAATGCGGACAGACTGCAGTGTCAAATACTTGTAACTTCAGAGAAATGATATTCTTAGTGTAACTATAAATTTTTTTCCTTTTTCTATAATTGAGGTGAATTAAGTGTAATTGGAAGCATCTGCTCCGATTTTGGCGCCCGATATAGCATGGTATTCTGCATCTCCTGGAAGACACTCTCCTTCGACTCCCACTAGATCTAGCTAAAAATAATTAATCTAAATCCCATTCTCTCGGGCAGAAGTGCTCTTCAGCTCTCAGGATTTGCCCCTCTGTGACAGCAGATCTCTTGTCCTGGCAGGAGCAGGGGGAAGGCTCCCCGGCCCCAGAGGGTGCGGGGGAAAAGCCCCATTTTGTCAGCAATGTCTCTTCTGGTGGGAGGCAGCAGCTGATGATTGGCAAAGCTGATTAGCAAAGCTGTGACACCAGGCAAAGGCACGCGGCCCTGGCACAAGGCAGGGTGTGTTCCCAAGGACCCCCAACTCCTCCAGTGACACAGAGATTGCAGTGGTTGCAGCCAGGGCAGTGACTGGCTCGGGGCCTGAAACTGCTTCACCTCCTGTGTGACAAAGGCCACCTGGGTCTGGTTTGGTCTTCAAGTCAGTCCTGCTGTGAGAAGGACCCACCTCTCACGCCATGAGCATCAGCACAGGGCCATGTTCCTTCTGCCATGGGCTGGGAAGTTCCTCTGGCCCATTGCAACAGCAGTTGTGTTCCTCACAAGGGTAATAACATATTCTAGGGTTAGGTTTTTTCCTCCTTTTTGAGCTAAGCATAGGCTGAACAAGCCTGAAAAATTTCTGGAGAGAAAACAGAGGAAACTTGAACAAAAGGGTTTGCATAGATGTCTTGGCACAATTGCAGAAAGTTGTGGGAGCATTTGCTCTGTAGCCAGCAGGTGTTTGTTATGAGCTCAGTGTGTTTTCCAGAGAGCACCATTTTGGTGGGGAGAGCTGTCTTTGTGTCACGTTACCCAAAAATCATCCCCTGCCTGCAGGATCCCCTGGTCCCAGCGCGTGGCCAGGCTGTGCCTGGAGCCATGACCTGCACACACGGGGTCATGTGTGTCATGTTCGTCTCTGGACGAACAGGAAGGGTCACAGGAACGTTTTCATATGCCCAAATCTGTGCCTATATTTAGTCCATTCATTTACACTCAAGTGCACATTTCAGATTGGTTTCCAGTTGCCAGTTAATGCCCTGCTTCTCAGTATATAAAACTGAGCAATGCACTGTATTAGACAAAATTATTCACTGAGCTTTATTTTGTTTAAAATTTATCATGATAGAACCAACACCTGTTAATGTTACTTGTGATTTTGCTTGTAGGCAAGGCTTAATTCTTTCCTGCAAGGTTTACAATCTCAGAGGATGATTTCTGATGGAGTTCATATTCCCATGCAGGAACTGTCACTATGACAGAGTCAGGATTGAGAGTATGTGGAGAATGAGATGAATAACCCACTAAGTATGTTGCAGTTTCATTAGACCAATAACTGGAGATTCAGAAAGTTCATTTAACCCTGAAACCTAAAAGGCAGTGAAGCTGTGAAGAAAGCCAAGGTATTTTCTCAGGTTTCTTGGTCTCCTCCCATGCTTTTGCCAGCGGACCCTACTTGTGAGAAGTAGGATTCCCAAATGAATTCCTTTCAGAAAGTGCTTCAGGGTGTGAAGCAGTTAAAGCACCAATACCCAAGTCATGAAATGGCAGTGTCTGAAGACCTAAAAGATGACAACAGCCCACATATTAAGGACATTTTTTGTTTCCTAGTGGGAATGAGAGCTTCAACACTTAGTCTTTGTCACTCTGCTATGCCTGAAAAAGTCAGGGGTGTGGGTGGAGGGCCTGAGGACGTGTGGAATCTGAGGGGCTGAGGGGTCCTGGGGGACCAGTGAGCTGAGGCGATCAAGGGCTGTGTCTCCTTCGCTGCCAGGCCATGGGCGTGGGAGCTGGGACTTATCCCACTCCCCTCCTACCTCCCCTCATCCTGCTCTCCCTCCATTCCTCTCTGCCACTCCAAGGAGCACAGGCAGTATTTCCTGCAGGCTGTATTTGGATATCAGAGGGGACAAGGGCTGGGAAACTGATTAAGGCTTCTGAATCAACAGAGGGATGTGAGATGGGAGTGGTACTGTATTAACACCTGCTCCCTCTGAGCAGCAGCAGTGCTCCCCATCACCCCACAACATCGTGCCCCCCACAGCCCTGTGCTCCCCAGAACGCCCTGGCCCTTGTCACCTGCTGACCCCAGCCCCACACATCAGGGCTGACATGTCAGGCATTCCAGGCTGTTCCCATCCCCTGTTTGTGCTGGGAGCGCAGTTCTGTTGGGCTTGCAGCAGAAATGGTGCTCCAGGGACCTGCTCCCATGTTACAGACTACCCTGGCTACCCTCACCCTCCCCTGCTCCAGACAAACTCCCCTCCTCCATTCACCACCCCTGAGGCTGCCCCAGCTCCCTGGTTCAGGTGTGGGCAAAGCTGCCGGACACTGCCCTTGCCCCCACACCACCATGGGCACACTGCCCTTGCCCCCACACCACCACGGGCACATTGCCCTTGCTCCAACACCACCACGGGCACATTGCCCTTGCTCCAACACCACCACGGGCACATTGCCCTTGCTCCAACACCACCATGGGCACATTGCCCTTGCTCCAACACCACCATGGGCACATTGCCCTTGCTCCAACACCACCACGGGCACATTGCCCTTGCTCCAACACCACCATGGGCACATTGCCTTTACCCCCACACCCCACCATGGGCACCTGCCCCTGTGACCGTCTGCACCCAGGCTCTGCTTCCCAGCTCCTGCGGCAGCTGCCATTGGGGCAGAGGGGTGCAAACAGCCACCTTCCCTACTCCTCTGCCCCAGGACAAGGACACGTGGCCTCTGGGACACGTTGGGCTGTGCCACGAGCCTTCAGTGTGCCCTTGGAGGAGTTCAGGGTACTGTCCTCAGGAGTTCAGGGCACTCCACTCCTGCCCCCAGCAGCAATGCGCTTGGGGTATGAGCCACACGAGGGGCCCACGTTCACCCAGATGTGCCAGCACAGCTCAGAGAGTGGCAGTTTTACAGAATGATTGCTCTGTGATCCTGATTTTGCCTGGCTTTGCTCATGGTAACCAGACCTGCCAGCAGCTCCAGGACTGCAAAGGAGGAGAAGTCTGATGATGCTCCTGCCCCTCTAAACCCCCCTGAACCTGCTGTGGAGATCAGCAAATGCTCCTGCCCACACAGACAGGGTTCCCTCTCAACTCACATCCATCTTGTGCTCCTGAGGGCTATAAATACATCTCCCATTCTATACAAATCACCGAAAATATTTATACATTGCATCCACTAACACAGTTCTCTGGATTCCAGCCCTGACAACAGCAAAAGCAATCATTACTCCATTGCATGGATGGGAGAAAATTCTAGTATGGAAGTAGTTTATCATTTATGGAGCTTGAGGAGATTTCAGACTGCAGCCCTCACAGCTGAGCTGGGCCCTTTAAGGAAATGTCCTCCAAAAGAAAGCAAGGTTTATTGGGTTTTGTGCTGTTGCACTTTTAGGCTGTTCAAAACTCTCCCAGGAATCCTTTTAATATTCCCATAAAATTGAAATATGAGTTATGCAATTATAATTAGAGCACCATACTCCTGATAACATTCACTTCAAGTCTTTAGGCTGTTTACTTCCTAACTTGTACCTAGAAGGAATCTTAAAATGCCCAAACGAACAGTTCCCCTCTCCCCTGTTACAGCACAGACCAAAACAAACAGCCAATTGCTCTAAACTTATTAAGTCAGTTTTCATGAGAGCTGTTTCCATAGAGCAGCTGTTGCTGTAACCACAGCCGGGCAGGAGGGCTCGGCGTGGGGCTTTTCCAGCATTGAGTGCCAGTGGCACCCTTGAGGCAAGAGGAGCTGAGAGCCATAAGGACATGTGACATTATCTTTTCTTTCTGTAAAAGCAGGACACATGAAATTTGGCAATGGCTGGATGCATCTGTCCCCTTATATCCCCTTATATCCCAGCTGCCTTCCCTGGGTAAGTCACAAATGCCTTATAAATTAAAAACCTATCCTCCTTCCTGAGATCAGCAAAGACCTGTGTGATTTTTGGTCTCTTCTCCCAAGGAACAAGAGGCAGAACAAGAGGGAACAGCTTCAAGATGCACCAGGGGAGATTTAGGTTGGATATTATGGAAAATTCCATCCTGGAAAGGGTTGTCCAGCCCTGGCACAGCTGCCCAGGGAAGTGGTACAGTCCCCTAGGGGGATTTATAAGCCATGTGGATGTGTCACTTGAGGACATGGTCAGTGGTGGCCCTGGCAATGCTGGTTGGAATGGTTGGGCTCAAAGATCTCAGAGAGTTTTTTCAGATGAAATGACCTCATTGCACTTTGTTGCCCCTTCTGGGGCACACGACCTCGTCATGGTGGCTCCTTGAAAGGGTCCTGATGTGCCTCAGGTAGCTCAGTGAAAGAAGAGGTTAATGCTTAGGCAGTCTGTTCTCTTCCACTCCAGTTTCATTCTAAAAGTAGAAATTACACAGTTTAAGCCTTTTATGCCGTGGTTTGACAGCTGTTGGAGCCCAATAAAAGCACAACCAAATGATTTCCCTTTCGCTTCCCTTTGATTATAGCACTCTTGGGCCCAATGCTGCCACCTTTAATTATTAGCCAGCAATATTTGTAGTGTAATCCACAGAATTTAAATTTGGCAGACTACTGGGGAGCACAGATTTTTATTCTGGAGGAGTTCACATTCGTGGACAGCAGAGAGATGATGGCAGTGGATATGATGAGCCCTTTGGACAGCATCTCAGAATGCAGGGATCTAACTCGATAAGGGCAGCCTTAGCCCAGCCCTGGGCTGGGGCAGTGCCGCCGCTCCTCGGGCACGGCAGGGAAGGAAGGCTGTGCCTGCTGACCTGGGCAGGGGGCTTGCTGCAACTCTCCTCTGCTCCCGCTCCGTGACTGCTCTGCCATCTGTGCCCCCTGTGCCCCCCTGTGCCCCTGCCCGGACCCGCTGTACCCCCCTGTGCCCCCCTGTGCCCCCCTGTGCCCCTGCCCGGACCCGCTGTACCCCCCTGTGCCCCCCTGTGCTCCCCTGTGCCCCTGCCCGGACCCGCCGGAGCCACCGTGCC
>VZRL01000036.1:223482-253021 GCA_013397895.1 Origma solitaria
CCCCTGTGCCCCTGCCCGGACCCGCCGGAGCCACCGTGCCCGCGCCTCCTGCGCCACCGACGGGACAGCGGGCTGCGGGGACATGGGGCTGTGGGGACACGGGGCTGCGGGGACACGGGGCTGCGAGACGGCCCAAAACAAGCTGTACGTGCTGATTCATCCAGGACGGGCTGGGGGCGAAGGAATGAATGTCCCTGTCGTTCCAGCAGGCGCGGGAGGGGGTGCTGGCAGCCGGGGAAAGGCAGCCCTTGGCTGGGGCACATCCCCTTACTGCATCCCCGGCACTGTGCACCCTCCAGGCTCGCCCTGGGAGCTCAGTGCTCTCCGGGAAAACGGAGCCTCCTCTTTCCCCACGCCCTGCGCCCATCGGGCAGGCCGGGCCAGGTTTGCTCGGTGCCCCGGGAACAGGAGCTGTCTCTCGCCCAAAGCCCCCTTGGTGCCCCGAACTCTGTCCCACTCCTCCTCTGCAGAGGGTCCCCGTGCTCCACTGCCCCTCCTCAGAGCACCCTGGCCAACAGTCCAATTGTGATTTTAAAGTTAAAATGTTTGATTACCCTAATTACACTGAGGTTTAAAAATAATGTTTATCCCAAATACTTCTGTCCTCACTTCACACACCCACAGAAGTCTTGAATATATCCTTGCCAATAGCTACAATATTCAATAAAACAACCCCTCAAATGTAAACAGAATATGAACTGAATGCAAGGGGACAATATAACCTGCAGGGTTCCGAAGCCTGCTGCAGCCAAACTGGGATTGAGCTGTGCCAGAGCCCTCATCCCAGTCCCCATCTCCTGCCCTTTTCCAGACCGCCAGGAAGAGCAGATAAATGTGTTCTTAACCTTTGCAAGAAGTGGGAGCTCTGGGATTGGTATTTGCACTTCAAAGCTGGAACCAATGCTATCCTCAGGGAGAGGACAGAATAGAGGAGCAGTGTGACAATTTGGCATATAAATGTTTTTAAAATCATGCAATATCAAATGAAATGATTGTTAATATTCTGTGAGCTTGCGCAAAGCTGAATAATATTATTCTTAGTGATATTATTAAACCTCAGACATCTTGTGTCACCCAAAACTAACAGAGTCCTGCTCCAAACACTTCAGAAGAGCAAGGCAGATTTCAGCTGGCTGCAGAGAGCATGGGGAGCCCGGCCGAGGTCACAGGACATGCCGACAGTTCCATCACCATCACACTGAAATGCAGGCAGGGTCACGAGAATTGCCCACGGCTCCACTGTCGGTGTGACAGCACTGGAACTTGGGTTTGTGTGGCTGAGACAGGGCTCAGGCACGGGATCTCTCCCCAACCTATGCTGCCACTCCCAAACCTGCTGTACATCCTCCAGGCACCCCCAGATGGATAAATCCCAGACACGGCCTTCTCAGAAGGGATGTGGGGGGCTGGTACCAGGTCCCGGTGGCTTACTGCAGATTCTCATAGTGGCTGCTGCATGCCCTGTGGGCAAAGCCCTCCTCCAGCCGCTCCTGGTGCCTGGGGGTGCCCGGGCACCCCTCGCTGGCAGGCCACTGTCCGATGGTGAAGAATCCTGCACAGCCCAATGTGTAGCAATGTGGCTGAGGCCACACAGCTGCTGTGGCCTGAGGGATCACAGCATAGCTGTGCCTGTGGGACCACAGGGATGGAAGGGCTTCAGCAGCCACCCCCTGCAGAAGAAGGGTCACCCGGCTTTTCTTCCCAGGGTCGACAGGTTGGCTTGCAGTGCAGAACAAAGTTCCTGAAGAAGCCAAAAAAGGAGACTAACAGTTG
Source organism: Origma solitaria (assembly GCA_013397895.1). Classification (NCBI taxonomy): domain Eukaryota; kingdom Metazoa; phylum Chordata; class Aves; order Passeriformes; family Acanthizidae; genus Origma; species Origma solitaria. Next base: position 225,256 of record VZRL01000036.1, read on the forward strand.
ACATTAAAATCTAATAAAGTTAGAAAAGCAAGGGGACAGATAGTTTAACGAGGAGCCATTTCTGGTGGTTACTAGATAAGATTTAAAAAAATTGTTTCATCCTGACTTGACCTAAATGGAGTGGAAAATTACCATGACTACATTTATCTGAAATCATAAAGTGTGTTCTGATTAGAGCATGATAAAAAGGATGGTATAAATTGATCCAAAGATAAAGAAAGGGCAGGGAAAATGAGATTAAGAAAAGAAGCAGATGCTAAAAAGGCAGGATAATACAGCAAGTCTCTGAAGCTCTATTAAAAATAGCTGTAGGAACTGGAACATAAATAGTTCGGTGCTTCACTTTCTGCTCGTTGGGCTGTGGCCCAGACGCTGTACTGGGAGCCCAAGTTATCACCTCGTTAATCCCAAGGCCTTCAGCAGACTGTGAAGTGAGAAGCAGGTCTAAACCAGGCAGTCACCTTGCCCAAGCACCGAGCCTGGGCTGCAGAGCGCTGCCTGTCCATCCATCTCTGGAGTGATGTCCATCTGTCTGGAGCAGCGTCCATCTGTCCGTTCAGAGTGCTGTCCACTGCACCACTGCCTGGGGTCCCTCCTGGCTGAGCTCATCTCGGCGGGACCTCCTGCCTCCTCTCCCCAGTGAAACTGGCAGCTGGTTAATATGCTTCAGTCCCTATCCAATTACATGGAAATTGGTCAAAAGGCTAGAAAACTAGTGCAGTGTGTCTGGAAAACAAACCAAGCCAAAAAGAGCTTTTGGCTGAACTTCTCTTCCTAGAGAGACAGCACTTGCCTCTGGCAGAAACCTTCATGGTCATGGAAGCAAATTTATCTCTGATAAAAACTTCGTTTCTATTTCCTAGAAACAAGTAAAAAAATGTGAAACAAACAAATATTGGTTTCTTCCCCCACCTGGCTGCATAACTGGCTGTCTGGGGACTTGGTGAGCGCAGCACTGCCACGGTGCCGAGCAGGGAGGAAACCACGAGGCCACAGGAGGCTGGTGAGAGCGCGAGCGGAGCCTGTGCCAGAGGGGCTCTGTGGTCTGGCAGGATGGGGGGCAGCGCTTGGCCCTCACCTCGCTGCAGTGCACCCTGAGGGAGCCCCCACACCCTGCCCTCCGCATCAGCACCCGGGGCTCCTGCCGAGGGCACAAGTGTGAACTGAAATCACTGGCGTGCTCCATGAACCTGCCATCCCTGTGCTCCGAGGTGCCCAACCCAGACCAGGAACAACCCCCTGAGACTGGCAACAAGTTGTCCTGAGAGCATCTCTCTCACAAAACTCATCCTTGACAGTCCAGAAATGCTGTTGTTGCTGCTGTTGCTGCTGTTGCTCGGTACCTGTGGGTTACGAATGGATGAAGGGCTGGCACCACCTTCCTTTTTAACTGTTTTTTCTCTTTCACCTAATGATGGAACATCCAGCCTCTCTACAGAACAGGAAAGCAGTTTATTTACCTAATCCCTGATGACTCTGATATCAATCAGTTTCTTCTGTGCAGCACTGAAGTCCCCAGCATCCTGTGCCCGTGTGAACTCCCAGCAAAGAACTCTCTCTGGACCTCCTGGATGGCCAAGAGCCATGTGGTTCACTTGGATCAGGCTCAGCAAAAAGCCTGTTTGGAAAACTGTCTCTCTTTCCCTTTGGTGTCAACCTCCTTTTCCACTCTCTGTTTATGTTAACGTGGATGCATGTAAATCTTCCACCAGATTTCCTTCAAGGAGAACGTCAAGGCACAGAGTTAGAGGAAGCCCCATTCCCACCATGCCATTCGGATGGTGTCAGCAAAGACAGGCTGCTGCTGTGTGCCAGAAACATCCTCGTATTCACATCTGTTCTTAGTGTCCTTGCCAGTGCCACAAGTCCATGGCAACATTCTCTCAAGTGAGAATTTTCTGCAGTGTCATTAACTAGTCACAGATAATTTAATTTCCCTAGATTTGTTTTAATTAATGTCCAGCTATTTAGCTGTTCCAAAAGGTGTATGTGCTTACCCCTGTCCATCTGCGAATATTCCACCCTTGAAAACAGGACTGCCACAGCTGATGGGGAGTGACAGTGAGGGGGTTGGAGGCCAGTGTCAGAGCTGAGAAAACAGCCCTGTGTCATCATCAGCTTCTTCCTGCCTTGTTCCCTTCTGAGATCCCCGATAGAAGGGCTTGGAAATTATATTTGAGTGCTGAGTGATGTCCCTGGGGACTACCAGCCCTCTGCTTCCAGAGCCTGGTGGAATTCTTTTTTTCCTGGGTTTAGGAGGATACAGGGTGAGGGTTCACTTACTCCTTACACAGGTGTCAACTACACAAGGCAGGTATTTTGTATTATTGTGGGAGCAAATTTGTCTTTGCTGATCAGCAGCGGAAAGAAACCTGGGAAGATGGCAATAAAGCTGACTCTGGGTCCTAAGTAAAATGTGGTGAAAAAGAGCTCTGTGCCATGCCTGGGAGGTGATCCCAGGCAGGCCCAGGGCACCCAGCTCCCAACAGCTTGGCAAAGGAATCAGCCCTTGCCGGGGAAGCTCACTCCCTTGGGAACTAGTGGATCCAAGACCAATAGAGAGGGCAAAAACAACATCCAGCTATTCGCCAGTCTCATCTATGCTGAAGTCTATTTTCATTCATGTGAGTCTGCCATTGCTGCCATGGTGACCAAGTTAGAAATTAATTATATAAAGACGTTAACAACGTATTTAAATAGGAACATTCAACCCACGGTTCTGGCAAAAAGAGCCACGTATTCCCAGATTGTGCCCCACCCACCTTCCCCTTGAGTCCTTAGATATGGTGAACTTCAGGGATTTCTTTCCTGCACTTACCTCTATGCTGATGTTAACAACTATACAACTATAACTTTACTATAACTCTTCTGCTCTTTTTTTTCTTTTTCTTTCTTTTTCTTTCTTTTTTAAAAAAATTCTGACTTATATAGACCAGCTAGTCTTTAAACAATTCTAGTTCTGTCCAAAGCCTGTGTTGCTATGAGCACTAATGCCATCCTCCTGCAGTAGACGAGGTTTGTGATTTGGGATGTTGGCGTCAGACAAAGAAAGCCCCAGGCAGGTGCTGGGCAGAGCATGGGCTCACTGTCATGCACACTGGGCTCCTGCCTTTGTTTCTTTGGGGTTTTCCACAGGAAATAAGCAAGTGTCAAAAGATGCACCAGCTGAACCAGAAGTTTGTCCATGGCTGGGGCAGGGAAAGGAACTTTACAGAGACTGCTTTGCTCCTCAGCCAAGCGGTCAGCCCCCTTTCCCAGAGGGAAGGTGGCAGTTCAGCCTGGCTTGCTCTCCTCCTGGGGCTGTTCTCTAAGCAGTGGAGCTTTTCAGCGCCAGGGGAGTCGCCTCCACACCTGCTGTGACTGAGCTCTGCTGCGTTCTCTTGTCTCCCCTCCCAGGTACGCTTTCATCTGTGTCTAACGGTACTTTCTGTGCCCTTCTGTCACAGACAGCCTTTGATGCTGGCACTGTCACGGAGATTATTTTTGTGCTGTTTTCTGCAACTACTTTACCATTGACTCATGTTGTTTCTTTTTTCTGTGTGTTTTCTTAATGCATGAACATATATCTACCCTTAGCACAGTCCTTTCTGTTCAGCTGTGTGCTCTCTCAGGAGGTGGGGACAAGCAAGAGGGGAGTGAACTGCACCTGAGTGTCTGGGAATTTGGCTTTTCAGAGCATCCAGCCGAGTGAACGCAAAGCGAACTGCGCTGCAGTGAACATGTGTGTGTTGGCAGGGATTTGCAGAGGGAAGGACTCACCCCTGGGATGCAAGCCTGAGCTTTCCCACTGTACGAGCTCGTTTATTTTGGCACTCTCGGGGTTGGTTTACATGCCTCTGCATCCAGCCTCTGCTCAGCTGCTAGTATTTTCCTTTAAAGAGCTACTGGGAATGAGGCCTAAAAAAACTTTGCAGATGTGCCTTCATTAGTTCTGCAGAAAGGGATACTAAACAGAGTGGTGTGACAGATGCCTTTCCCCAAAGTGTTGGTGATTGGTAGAACCATGGCTGATGTCTGGGTGCTGCGACTCTGTCAGAGACAACCAGCCCTCCCACGATTTGTTGTTCAGGAACTGATTTTTCACAGTTATCAGCCTTTGCGAACAGGAAATATCAAAAGAAGCAAACAAAAACCAGTATCAAGAGGACTCAATATACTTACAGAAAGAGGGTGACTTCTCCAGGGATGGAGTTTGCTGGATCAGCCTGTTGTGTTTCACACACAGACAGTGCTTTCCAAGAGATGGGCTCACTGCTGGAAGGTAGCAAATTCTCACAGACATTTATTCACAACTACCTGTGTAAAGGGTTAATCTGCTCTTCCAACACAGCCTTTCTGGGAGAGGAACATAAGAAATGGAGGGAAACTGTAAAGGGTTCAAGAAGATAACGGAGGGTGGAAGAGAGCAGAAAAAATGCAGCTCAAATCAGCATATAATCAGGATTACCAGGAGAGTTTGCTCGGTTTCTGAAGATGGATGCCATCCCAGGTGCTATTCCGTACCTACAAGAGAAAATGTTTCACCTCTCAAATCACAAACATGTCTCGATTAGAAAAGTCTCCCTTAATGATCAGCCAGTTCGAGAGAAAGCAAGACCTACTCCTGATTCATCAGACAAGGTTTTACATTGCCTGGTGTGCCTGAAGCTGTAGAAAGAGAGGCCTGGTGTGGGTGACAGGAGGAAACATCAATCTTGTCCCTTTGGAGCAGAGATCCTGTCAGGGTGGGCAGAACAGGGTGACCTGTAAGGGCTGAGCACAAGCATCTTTTCAGCTTTTTGGTGGGAAACAGTTGGGTCCCCAAGACAGAAAGACTAGGGTTCAACAAACCAAATCCATCCTTGCTCTGATTTGGTCACTTTAGGGAACATATAAAACAGGCAGAGGGTAAAATGAATGTACAAAAGAGGAGCATGGAGCAGCATCAAAGAAATAAGAACTATTGGTCAGAATAAATAAAAGCCTGAAACTCAACGCAGCTCAAGGCTGGCTCTTGGACTGCCTGGGGGAGATGGATATTCAAAGTGCACTGAGGACTGAGGAGGGGGAGCATTCCCCACCGCTGTGTCAGGCTGGTGTGTTGTGCTGGAACCTGCTGGCTGGGTGCCACTGGCAGGGCAGGGTCTGCCCCGAACCTCCACAGGGGTGGCAAATGGCAGGAACACTTCCCCATCTGCTTGTCCGGTGGCTACCGCCCTGGGTCATGACAGGAGGGGTGCTGCTGCCTGCACCCAAACCGTGGTGCCAAGCCCGGGGAGCAGCAGTGTCCGGAGCTCACCCTCGGGAAATCGCTGTCCCTCTGCGGAGGGAGCAGAACAGCTTGCGCAGCAGACGGAAAACCTCTGGCGAGACAGAGCAGGGATACTGAGAACAGGTTATGACAGATGACACCAGGCAGCTGCTCAGCTCCATGTCAAAACAAGGCTTGTGGGCAAACCCGTGCTCCTTCAGCGCCAAGCGCCAGCAGCTGCAGAGAGACTGGTGAGCGCCGGCCTGGCATTGCCCACGGTACGAGTGGCAGTGACACCATGTCCTCCTGCCTCTGTGCCGTCCCTGGCCAGGGCTTCTTGCCCTCAGCTGGGGGCTAAAATTGGATTTTAAGTGTTTCGTTTGCAAACCTTTAACAAAGATCACACTGACATGCAAATAGGAGAAATGCAAAACAATACGTGACAGCCAGCTTGCTCCTCTTCTTTGGAAAACTCAGATGTTTTCTTGTCACAAAGCTGCTCATTCTTCCTCTTAACATAAACATTGTAATGAGAATAAAATGGTCTCTTTTACAAAATTCTGTGTGTTGGTGGTTAGGCAAAATTAACATTTTGTAAAGCAAATGAAGGAGAAAGGCAGCTCTCTGACAAATTCTGTGAGCAAAGAAATGATTGTTTTATGTTCTTAAGAAATTAATTTCAGTTTTCTTGGATGTTGACCCAGATGCAAAGCTGTGTTCAGGCACTCAAAAGGGAAATGGTTAAGAAAGCAAGAAAGGGTCCCACCTTCCCCCCAGTGTGTGACCCAGAGACAAGGAATGTTTTAGTGATGCTCAAACCTTGTGCCTTCACACAGCTTCACAAAAAACAGGTAAACATCCTGGGCTTCTCTGTACAGTTATTTCTGAGCAACCTGGGCTGGTAGAAGGTGTCCCTGCCCATGGTAGGGAGTGGAATGGGATGAGCTTTAAGGTCCTTTCAAACACAAGCCATTCTGAGAATCTGTGATTCTATAAATCATTAACCCCAAATAAACTACAGTAATTGTGTGTTATCGCTCACGTCAACAGTCTGACTGATTTTAGTGGGACTGTCAGGATGGTCAAAGGTTGTCAGTGTCAGTTTTAGCTTCAGAATAGGAACTGAGGATGTTAGAGTTAAAAGCAAGTTATTGCTTTTATCTTCAGCCAGCTGATGTTCATAGTGACAGTATTTATTTTTTTCTAAATTTCAGACTTTACTGTTCTTTTTTAACCACAGGAAGCCTCAAGGAATTTAGCTGGACAAAAAAAAAAAAAAATCAAATGTTTTTCTGCACCAATATAAGCACAGAGAGAAAGTGTTTGCCAAGAATTTACAGAATAGATGGTCTGCTTTTTGTAAGGCATCACTGTCATTCACAGGTAACTCATGGATACAGGTACCAAAACCCAGTGATTAATCTCACGTTCAGTGCTCTTTCCAAGAGTCCAGCGTGGCCTTTCGAGCCCTGACCCAGTCTGGGCACCGCAGCTCCATTCCCATGGAGCGCCTGGCTGGCTTTGGCTCTCATGGGGCTCCAGCACATCCCCGGGGGCAGTAAGAGTCTCCTCGCCAGCAGCACCCACACAGCTGCTCCTGGGGTGGAAGGACCGTGGGGAAGGCTAGGGACCAGCGCAGGATGCAATCCTCATCATCATCACTCGGCACATTTTCAAGGAAGTCGCGTTTCACCAAAATGTGATGTTCAAAGTGAAAATATTTCACTGAGGCTTGCTTCTTCAAAGAACATTTTACATGTGGGATGTTTCATCTGGAGCACTCTCTTTAGAGAGAGATGGAAATAACCAAGTGTAAAACCTGAGTTTTCAAGTTTGTTTTAAATTTGTTTGGTTTTGTTGTTGTTTTATTTTGGTTTTGTTTTTTCTTTATATAAAATTCCACTTTCATGGGAATATAAAGTTTGTGTCACCTCTCAAAAAAGGCAAATCTTAATATTAGTGGTCTCCAAGAAACAGAATGGAACTGCTCTTTTGGTAAAAGTGAGGAGACAAAATTAAATTGGAATTATTTTCCTCTCTTGCTGGAGATTTTTTTTTTTTTTTTAAATTGGAAAAGTGCCTATACTGTAGGCCCTGAACAGCATTAAGGAATCTCCTGTTGAGATAAATGGGAATTAAGTTTTTGGCATCAGTTCCTGAGTTGCTCAATGAATTCCATTGCATTTTACGACAAAGACTGTTCTTCAGCACAAGCCCTTCCTGTTCCAGACCTTGGAGTTGGGAATGTGCAGATTAAGGCATTATTTTGACTGCAATCTAAAGACCTTGTAGAAAAGTTGAAAAAATTCCAAGGTGCTGCCAGTGGTTTTGCTGGGGACAAGATTAATATTTGCTGGATTTGCCGTATCCTTTTAGCTGCTGCTTTCCTCCTCCTTCCAGTAAATAAATCTGCCTATTAGTTAAACAAACTGACTCTGATAGAAATCAAACACAAGAAATACATTAACAATAATCCCCTGTTCTTAAAATAGAAAGGCAATAGTGAAGAGAGCCCTTGGGTTCCGGCTCACTGCTGGGCACTGCTTGCTCCAGTGCCCCTGCTTGGACCTCCTAGAGGAGAGAAACATGAGCTGTGGCAAACCCCAGAAGCTGCAGCAGTTGCAGTGAGCTGGAGCGTGGCGTTACAACCACGTCATCCTGCGTGCTGTGGTTACAGAGGTGGGGCAGCCCCACCTCCGGCGCGGCTCACAGGCCAGCCCCGAGAGACGCACAGCACGAGGAGAGTGAGGTGATGCCACGGATGATCCTGATCTTATTCATCTCTCAGTGTTTGTTCCCCTCTCTCTGTGTCTGGGCGAGTTGTGTGACGTGGCAGGCAGACATGGAGCAGCTGGCACTGCCACCTGGCCACAGATGGCCAGAATTAATCATAGAATCACAGACTGGTTTGGGTTGGAAGGGACCTTAAAGCTCATCCCATTCCAACCCCCTGTCATGGGCAGGGACACCTTCCCCTAGACCAGGTTGTTCCAAGTCCCGTCCAAGCTGACCTTGAACACTGTTCCTGGTGAAAGTGCCATGATCACTGTCTTTTCTTAAGAAAAATTAGGGTTTTTTAAAAAGTACAGATTATTTGTTACCTGGAAACAACCAGGAAAATCCTGGTTGCAGTTTTTGAAACCGGCATCTGCTCAGCAGAAAGGATCTGCTTCTGTGTGACATTGGAGGCACCGAAGGTTGGGGCACTTCATGGTGGCTTTGTCGTGTGCTGAGGAGGATGTGCCAGCCAGGGCCTTGCTGCTGCCTGCAGAGTGAGGTTAGGCAGAAGCCAGACATCCTTTTTCATGCTCAATTTCCAGCAAGCAGAAGTAAATTCTGGGAAGCCTTTGGGGACCCTTCCTGCCCTCCCTGCACTGGGAGCAGGCGACTTGGGGCTGTCTGAGCACCACGCCACATGGCCTGTCCCTGCCTCCCCAAAACCTATTGTTGGCTCCATCAGGATTGCAATAACACGTTTTGCCCTGGTTTTTACTGCATGCTTGGGTTTGTAGGACCTTGCTCTGGAACATGCAGAGGACATTTCCTTGATGTCGCTGCATGCTGTGTCTGCTGTCACGGCCAAGGTGCTCCTTCCATCACCTTCCCTTTGGGATACAGTGAGCTCTTGGCAGTCTCAGCAGCCTCCCTTCAGCTTGGGCTGAATGATCCACTAAAGCTTAGCGATGTGTGGAAAAAGCCCTGAAGCCCACAAGGACCCGGGGATGCCTCATCCCACTCCTTTGCCGACATTTAAATTGGAGTCAGTGTCCGCTCACGTTGGTAGGAGCTGATTTCCCAGTCGGAAGGGCAGCACCAGCCCTGTGTGTGCAGAGCCCTAAGGGGAGCTCGGGGCCCTGGTGCCAGCGCTGCTCATGGCCTTTTTTGGAAGAGCCGGGATGGGCTTGGTGCGGCGCCGCGGCTCTGGGCGCTGCGACGCAGGGAGGGCTCCTCCGGCCCACATTCCTTGCTAATTTTAACCAGCTCCCTTGAGCGGGGCCTGGAGAAGTATGGTCTTGATTTATTAGTCTTCTCCGTCTGAAAACTTTGCTCAAATGTCTTGGGGCAGAGGTAAAACCAGACTGGGATTCTCAGTCTGGATCCTGACAGATGCTTGTCTGCATCACCAAGGATTGCGAGGAGTTTTCAGCATCAGCAGCGTTTTCCCCTGAAGCATCTCGGGAGCAGGATCGTCGATGGAGATGGGTGGGGAGGGTGTGGTGGCATGGCTGCACGCTGGGCCTGGCCACGGCTGGTGCCACCCTGCAGATGTCACTGCCCCAGCCTTGGCCCCAAGGCTCAGTGGTGGTGCTGCTCACCTTCCCACGGAGCCCTCCCTGCACAGCACATGCTCCCCCTGCCATCAGCAAATGGAGCAGGAGCAAATCATGGGGGGCCACTCTGGCAGACCACCACACTCCCCCAAACTTGGCAGCTGGGCAGGAACAGAACTGCTCACTATCCGGCAGGGTTGCCCTCACCCCGGATAGACCTTGGCTGGGCAGGGCCGCAGATCTCAAAGTCCCAGTGACAGGATGGATAATGACCAGAAGCCACAGGTCAGGTGGTGAAAGGTGTCACTGAGGCTGAAGAGCCACCCACAGGAGACACAGCTGGCCTGGAGCACTCTCACAGATGTTGGAAAAGGGCAGAGGACAGGCTACCTCCTGCAGCAAACAGAACAAACCCAGTGCGCTTAACTTGGGGCAAGAAAGGCTGTGTTTAGACACACGGATACCCATTAGTGGTAAGTTCAGCTGATGGCAGAACCAACTTTCCAGGGACTCTGTTGTGTCCGGATTGTTGGCGATTCCCAAGTGCAGGTTCAACAAGCACATGCCAGGTAAAACACTCAGAGTTTGTCCTGGCCGGGGAGAGAAGCACAGTCTGCGACACCAAGTCTTTGCTCGCCCCTGTAGCAGCAGCTGGAGTCCCCCAGAGTCCCCAGTGCCACACAGGGTTATCCCAGCACTGGCAGAGATAGGGTTCCTGAAAAAGCTCCCCTGCATCACTGGCTACTGTAGCACTTCCTTGGTACCTCAGTGTAAAATCCAATTGTGTCAATCTCAGTCTGCACCAGTAACCAAATCAGCATGAAATCCACAACCTGGGTATTTCTGTAGAAAACATTCCAAAGGGAAATACTAAATGTTTTCATCTAGCCGATTTCACCTGCTTGTTCCCCATTTTGATTCTGTGTGTGCATGCACTCACATCCATTGCCAAAATGAGGCTGTGCTCCTGGAGAACGGACAGGAAAGGGCTGGTTATGATTTTTCTTTTCTTGGTATGAATGCAGAGGAAAAGACGTTCTGTGCTTCTGCTTGGCTGCCCCACTCAGTCCCGTCCCATGGGGAAGGCGCCCGGGGCTCTGTGGCACTCGGTGCCAGCAGGTCCAGCTTGGTGCTGTGCCCACGGCAACAACCGCCCAAAACCCAAAGGCTGTACCCTGGAACGAAACAGCTCTGGGCTCGTTACTCCTGCAGAACTGATGATTTCTCTAAGGTGTTTTGTACTTAAGACTGAAGAATTAAGCAGTGCCTGCAGTTTAAGGAGGTTTTGTTTGTTTGTTTGAGATTTTCCTGTCCAGCTGCCAAGAGTTTCTGGCTCAGCCTTCAAACAAATTAACTCTGCTATGACCAACCAATTTAAATAAACACTGGTTGAAATCTGAGGCTTGAAGCAGTGGGGAAAGTGGGACTGGAAATGCTCCAGACATTTTTTGCTGGGGCAGTGGGTTTGTGATCCATGCCTGGAGCACAGCCCTTGCCACGTGCCCAGTGTGAGGAGGGATGAGGACAGGAGACAGAGAAGTGAGTGCCTCTAGATCAGCATTGGTCCCAGCAGCCACTGCTGTCATTTTCTTGCTGACAGGTGAGTTGATTCCTGCCAGTCACCTGCAGCCTGCTCCAGCTGGGGTCTGATGTGGGGCTGCTGCACAACTCCCCTTGGCTTAAGGCCCTCCTGCCATGGCAGTCACTGCTGCGTTCCACCGGCAGCGCCAGGGCAAGATGCGCCTTCTCTCAGCTCACCTGGGCTTGTTCCCGACCCACAGAATAGCCACCTGGTCTGCGTAATTGTCGGCTATAATTGAAGCGTAGAAGCTGAAAAATAGAAATTAATAGAAAAGGAAAATCTTAATTAGCCCTTGCTGTGATTGGCAATATTGCTGCTGATTACTCAGAAGCTTGAATTTTGAGATACACAAGAGATTGAGGAGGGGTCTAAAGCACGACAGCATGCCAACATCTGGTGCTGGCCAAAGCCCCACTGCAGCCCCCCAGGACACCTGCATGACAGCGGTTTTACTGTGCCCTCCCTTGGTCTCTCTCTCCCTTCTTTTCCCACATCAAACTCGAGTGCTTCTTGCTCTACTGACACTCTCCAGAGCTCTCACACTACCTGGCACACAAAGTCAGTCCCCATCACCTTTCGTGTTTTGTTGTTTTTTTCACTTTCCACCAGGACTCTGTATGGGAACACCTTTATTCTAGCTCCTGTTCCCCATTCCTTCTGTTAGGCTGTATGGTCGTGGTTAATATCCAACCCCTGTGGGCTTCCAGCAAACTCTCCATGCAGGAAACAAGTTCCTGTTCCCACTCCATGAAAAATGTCTTTTCATTCTTAAAGTAACCTCAAATCCAGCTCAAGTTTGTGCACTTTTCCGGCTATATTTAATACTTTTTAGAAGTAATTTCTGTCTTCTTAAGGAATTTCTGTTATCACTAAAGCTTTACACAGGAATAAGGTTTGCAGAAAAGGCTGGCTGAGACATTCTCAGGGCTGCACCCCCTGACAGACAGGAAACCCTGACAGCCCCAGGGCCAGGTCACTGGAGCTCAGAACAACCCTCAACAACCTCTCAACAGGAGTTAGCCCACAAATCACACCATGTGTCTCGTTATACAATATGCTTTTATCTCATGGTCTGAATCTCCTCAAAACAGCAAAAAAATGTAGGATCTGGGTAACAATGGAGATGAAGAAAATGGATTTAAGCTGACAAGAAGTTTAACCTGATGGTGCTCACATCAGCCCATTAAACTGCTCTTGCAGTTCTCAGTGGCATTAGCCTCTGCGACTATAAATTGAAATTCCTAATCTTCTCTGATTTGCTACAGCCCTAATGCTTTAATCCACCTCGTTTTCTCCTCCAGATACTTCTCTCCTGATCCCATTGTTGCCTGATTAAAAGTAGTTGAAAATAATCAAACAGCCAGGGAGGAAGGAAAAATAACGTTCTAGTGAGAGGCGTTTTTAGAAAATGGGATTACATTTGAAAAAAGAGTTCACGTGTTTTACGGAAGTGACAGTCCCATGGCAGTGGAGAATGGATTTACTTTTCTCAGTATAAATTGATGCTGTTTCTCCCCAGCATGAGTCATCATTTCCCATTATTTTGAAAATGGAACAAGGCAGCTGAGAAAATTAATGCACTATGTATCCGTATCTTCACTTTTAGGACCTATATATTGCTGTCAATATTACTAACTTAGGGCCAACACTTAAAAATGTAATTTAAAAAAATTAATAGTGAAAATACTTCTTTTTTGATAGTGTTTTCAGTCAGTTGAACTCCCTGCAAGGTGTACTGGTGGGTGACCAGCAATGGCTGTTTGGCTGTGGGGGAGCGGAGAGTGTGCAGTGACAGCCATCGATGGGGGGCACACACCTGGTGGGGGGCAGTGCTGGGTGTCAGGGAGGGCCTGGGCAAGCTGGCTTTGGATTGTTAGTTTAGACCTACAGTTTACCCTCTAGCCTGGCAAACACCCGGCCGTGCTGAATAAACAGTGTGGAGAGGACTTCTCCGCCGTCCCAAAGAGCCTGCAGCATGAGCAGGTGGGGAATCAGGACCCTCAAGCTACGCCTGAGTTTGTTGGATTGTGCCATCGCTGCAGACACCTTCCAGGGTTCCTTTGCGCCTCTCCCCATTCTTTCCCCTCTCCCTGCACTATTTCCTTTATTTCAGATGTAGGATTTTTAGTTTTGGAATGCTTCATATGAGCCAAGCTTGGTACCCTCGTGTCTGGAGCACAGCATGTGGTGCAGAGTGCTGGGTGCTCAGTACAGGGAGCTGGGTGCTGGGTGCCGGGTGCCGGCTGCTCAGTGCTCAGTGCTTGGTGCTCAGTACAGGGTGCTGGGTGTCGAGTGCTGGCTGCTCAGTGCTTGGTGCTCAGTGCTCAGTGCTCAGTACAGGGAGCTGGGTGCTCTGTGCTGGGTGCTGGGTGACGAGTGCCAGCTGCTCAGTGCTGGGTGCTCAGTACAGGGTGCTGGCTGCTCAGTGCTCAGTGCTCGGTGCTCGGTCCTGGGTGCAGGGCTATGCCACTGCCTGGTGCCAGGCGAGAGCTGCAGGAATGTCACACGCATGGGACAGTCCCAGCAGAACTGGGGCTCGGTGGGTGGGTGCCAGCTGCCCCCTCCACCACTGCTGTCCTCTGACAACCTTACTTTGTGACTTGTCACATTATTTATGAGTTTTGCCCTTTGCAGACCTTTGGCTGCAGCACCAGGTCACCCAGAACCTGGCAATTGGACACCATGTGTATCGCCCAGTGCCTGTGTTCTCCTCCCCAGGTAGAAAATCAATTAGAGGTTTTTGCTGTGCAGTAAATGTCAATTGTGCAAACATTACAAACCCAGAAACATCTGTAACTATGGAAACTCTCAAGGCAAGACTCATTTCAGGAATAAATTATGACAAGAAGCTTTTTATGGCTGTTTTTAAAGAATAAACATAAATTAAAACAAGTGAATTTCATAGGCACAAGTTAATTTTACTTTTTAACCTTTAGTGTGACAGGTTTTCAAGACATGTTTATCAATATTGATGTAGAGAAAAATGGTATTTTATCAATGTTTGCATCCTAAGAATTGGGATCACTATTTTTATCACTTCAAAATGTTCTGCTAAGACAATCTCCACTGAATTTCAAAGGGGAGAACACTTTTCAGATGTCTAATGGTCCACCCTTACAGTTCATGATGTTGTTTATGCTTTTTGGTACATTTTACAGTTACCAAAAAAATCATCAATGTGTGAAAGGAACACTCAGTCACAACTTCCTTGGAGTCCGTGGGACATTGTAGGATATCAACACAAGGTCTGTCCGCAGCCACAGATTTGGGAAGAAATCTGGGACTTGTTCTTTGCCCTCTGTACTTGCTCCCTGCTCACAGCCAGTGTGAGGTGTCAGGACAGTTCAGGCTGGGAGTGAGTGATTTCCCCCTCTCTTCTCCCCTTTATGACCTGCAAATCCCTAACGCATAGAAGGTAAATCCTTGGAGATAAAATTTGCAGTTCCTTTCAGAAAAGAAGAAAATCCCAATCACTGAAGGTTTTGTTGTGGCAGCTGAACTGCTCTGTTTATTGCCCATTCCTTGTTTATAGCACATAAACCCCTGACATGGCTTGTCCTCAGCTGTTGGTGTGCCTGTAAGTGCCTGGAACAGCGCCGTGAACACCCTACTTCAGAGTCACCCTGGTAGGGTTTAACACTGCTCAAACTTGTTCTGGCAGCTCAGCAGTATTTGCTCTTCATCTAAGAAAATCCTTGGAGATAAAACCTGGATGCAGTTCCATTCCAGAAAAGAAAATCTTAAGGACCTACTTATTTGGCAGTTTTTCCTATGTCCATGGTAGTGTGTACTGGGGAGGCTATAGGGCTGTGCTGTTTGCAGAGACAGCTCTCAGCATCCTTCCACCAGCTCTGCCCTCCGACAGGACGGGACGCTGCTCCCGACCCCTGCTCTGCTGAAGGATGCAATCAAACTTTCCATAGGGGCAGGGAGATGTACTGAGTCCTCGCTTCCCATCGGGAAGAAGCAGCACAAAAGGAGGCTAAAAAATACAGCGACAGCCAGGGTTTTGGGGCACGGACGGGGCAGGGCAGAGGGGAAGGGGAAGGGGCAGGGGAGGTGGCCGGGCACCGGTGGGCAGCCGCGGCTGGCACGGGCACGGGGGCTGGGCCGGGGGCACCGAGCCCTAGCCCTAGCCCGGCACGGGGGCTGGGCCGGGGGCACCGAGCCCTAGCCCTAGCCCGGCACGGGGGCTCTGCCGGCGCTCCCCGCAGCACTGCGGTCCGGCCCGCCGGGAGCGAGCGCAGCGCGGACTGTTTCCGTCTCTGTGTTTGTTTTCGTAAACTTTTTCTTCCTCCCACACGAGTCTTTGGAAATCAGGGCAAAACAATGGAGCAAGTCAGCCCAGTGAAGGTTTTGGCTGTTCGGGCTCAGACTCCCTCTGCCTGCGGAAACACAAACAGTTTCTCCTGGAAAGGATCATTTCGCCCCCGCCCGCCGCCTGTTCCCAGCAGCTCTGTGCTCAGGACTGCTCCGGTGCTGCGGGACGGGACAGCGCTGTCCCCCTGCAGACACCTGCACACGGTGTCAGTGTGACGTGTGCCTGGATTTCCAGAAATCAAAGCACCACGGTCTGCCAGATCCTCGTCTTGGAGCACGCTGACATCATTGCGAGTGTCCTCCAGGATTTTAGGGAGTGAAAAACTTGGGACGTGTTACACAAGGAGAAAACTTATTGTTAACAATGGCCTAAAAACGAATGTGCAAACAGGGTACGTGGGTGATTCTATCAGAAATGCTCAGCACCATCACAGGGGGAGAGATAGCACAGGCGCCAGGAGACAAAAGGAGTGTGACAGCCCCTGGGCATGGCACGGAGTCGCTGGCTGGGGCACAGGACAGAAAGCTATGCCCTCGGGACTGGTACTTTGGGATAAAATACAGCATTTTGAAGGCCAGACTGGAAAAACTATTTATGGCTTTGTGACCCTATGATGTCCTGGAGCGCAGAGGAGGGAGCAGTGCAGCTCCTTCCCAGTCAGCATTTCCCTGGCATTTCACCTGCCCTTGCAATGATGGCTCAGGATCAAGCTGGGGCTGACAGAGCATTCTCAGCAATGCCAACAATTCTTCCACAGCTGGCCACAGCCATCCCACAAGCTGTCGCTGCCTCTGACTTCTCTCATCATCCTATACTCTGCCTCTCTTTTTGCCCTCTTGGAGTACAATTTTTTGCTGTGACTGATGACACATATATGACTGTGTTACGGTGAGCAAGCAGTGGCACCTCACTCTCCCACTCTTACAGTTTTCTGGCTTTCAGTTTTTGGGTTCCCCCCCCCCGCGCCCCCGTTGTTGTTTTTGAGGCTTTTTTTGTTGTTTGGGGACTTTTTCCTGTTGGTTTTTTTTTGTTTGTTTGTTTTTTGGGGTTTATTGTTTCTTTGAGGGGTTTTGTGTGGTTTTTTGGGGGTTTTTTGTTTGGTTTCGTTTGCTTTGCTTTTTTTTCTTTTCACATCAACTCTCTCTTCCCACTGGGAACTGCAGCTGACATCAGCTATAGGCTTTGGATGCAGAACCACTAAAAGCTGTTTGAAATCCAGGTGCACACTGCCAAACAGAGCACCCCCTCTCTCCCACTGACACTTTCAGAGACCTCAATAGACTTACAGGGAATTGTTTCCCTCCACAAGCCCCTGCTGCCCTTTTCCCACCACATCCCCCAGCCGGTGTCTGATAATGCCCCTTCCTCCTGGCTGGGGGCAGAGCCCCACTCAGGGGTAATTGCTTCCTCCTCAAGTGTTACATAAAGGGCTTTATAGCCCCACACGCGCTGTTCAGGGGATCAATATAATGCACTGCAGATTAGAAACACCAGTTGGATATTTCAGCATTAAGCCTGCTTTTAGTCCCTTCTCGCTGCGTCCTGTTATCCTGGCCAAGCGGGTACCCATCCTACTGGCCTCAGCTCCCTCAGACAGGCACCTCCTTCGGGGCTGAAGGACAGAGAAAAATTTCCAGGTCTTTTCTAAATCTAGGTCTTCCACAGGGACTGCCATGTACCAAGCTCTCAAATAAAAGCTAGGAAGGCACTTTTCAGAATAAAAGGGGTATTTCCACTGTAAATTGCACAACCATTACTGCTGTCAAATAGAAAATCTAATTTTAAAGTGTCTTGCTAAAATCAGACAAATTATAGCTGACTGTTTACAGAAGGCCTCCAAACAATGCAGATTCCATGCATGCTGCTGGGCAGCTTCAGGAAATCAATGCTCCTGGCTTGGCTGCTTGCTGTTAGCATCCTCCTGTCTCCAGCTACCAGTGCATCGCTCTCCCAAAGCCACTCTTCAGCACCGAGAAGTCTGGTGTGAGGAGCAGGCAGAGCACCAGTTGGAGTTTTCACAAGGTGCTGCTGACAGCCCAGCATCAGGGTTTGGTCACACCGAGCAGTGCTGGGCTGGGAGCTCCTGGGGCCGTTCAGCAGCCACGCTGAGCTAGACACTGCAGGGTGTCTCCTACTCACTCGTGCCTGTTCTCCCGCAGAGGAGCCTCTGCCAGGGGCTCCTGATGCTCCAAAGCTGCAGCTCTTCCATCGCATTTCAACTCTGCTGCCCTTTGCTCAGCTGCCCTTTGTTGTTTCACTGTGATCCCATCAGCTGCCAAACTCTGGGAGAACTGGAGTAAAACATCAGCCAGGATTTTTTTATTTCCTCCTTGGCGAGCCAAACTGGACATGGATCCAAGCATCTCGGGCTGATGCCCTTGGGAAGGCTTGGCCTCGGCTCCCCACAGAGTGCAGTGCAGAGGAAATAATGCTCATTCCTCAAATGCTGGGTTAATCCACTCTGTCAGCTGCTGCTTTCGCAGTATTAAATGTTAGAGATTATGTTACAGAATAGCTGCTTATCAGAAAGGTCCCTGGCAGCATTTGCTGTCGAAGCTGCTCACAGAGCACCTGCGGCCAGAGCGAGTGCATGACCCCAGCAGCTCCTCCTGCCAAGAAAACGGCTAGGTTTTAAACAGGGTCATTCACCAGACTAACGAGAGGCCCTAACTTACATCTGCACCAGGCTGTGCCCCAGTGAGACAGCCTGCTTCTCCTCATGATGTGGCTCGTGCCCTTTTGCACACACTTCACCTGAGAAGGTTGGAATAGTCACGGTGCCAGTGCTAAACATAAAACCACACTGAGCTGACAGTATCGACTCTATCTGTCAGAGCTTCCAAATTAAACTACTCCATATGTAATGCCCATTTCCAGCCTGACTTCCAAGCTTACTTCCCTAAACACAAATGAACAAAAAGGCACTGGAAAGGGGAACTGACCAACTTAATGGAGCAGCTGCAGAGCTGGAGGAGGAGCCCAGGGCTGACATGATCCCAAACCTGTGCCCAAAGGAGGGCAACAGAGCTGGAGAAGGGTGTGGAGCACAAGTCTGATGAGGAGTGGGGGAGCTCAGCCTGGAGAAAAGGAGGCTTGGGGGGACCCTGTGGCTCTGCACAGCTCCTGACAGGAGGGGACAGCCGGGGGGGGGGGGGTTGAGCTCTGCCCCCAGGGCACAGAGACAGGATAAGAAGATACAGCCTCAAGATGAGCTAGGGGACATTTAGGTTGGTTATCAGGGAAAATGTCTTCATGGAAAGGGCTGTCAAGCCAGGCTGGAGAGGGCTTGGAGCAATCTGGTCTAGAGGAAGGTCTCCCTGCCTGTGACAGGGGTGTGGAACTAGGTGGTCTTTAAGGTCCTTTCCAACCCAAACCATTCTGGAATTCCACAGAATCCCTAAATGAAATGGATTAAAATAATCAATCCCCTGGGAGTCTTTGCTGTGCCTTCAGGTGCTTCAGTCAACACAGGGTGAGCTGTGGCAGCTGATCTCCTGAGCTGCTCTGCAACCTGGAAATACCTTTGTGAGACTGCAATTCCACCTTGTTTAAAGTGCACTGTGATGACTTTAAAATGAAGTAGCCTTGAAAAATAAACCTGGAATGCTGCTTTAGTGGTGTTTTAAAACATAATAAATTTCCAAACAGAAGACTTGGCAGAGGGGAGGTACAAAGGTGGGTTTTTTTGGCACTTACACTGCAGCCAATTTTAATTAGGTAACTGAATATCTATATATTGTCTAATTAGGTCAACTTTCATTGCAACCTCAGCCTGAAATGCCCCAGCAATAAGCTTTCTTCAGAGAATGTCTTTAACACCCGTTGATCCCACATAGTACTTCAAAAGGATAATGAGCCACTTAATCTTCATAACCGACTTGAAGTTTTCCAGAAAACACTGTGACTTCAAACAAATACATTTCTTGGGAATGCATGTCTCTACATATGGAAGGATTTGTCCTGAAAACCATAAAATCTCTGTAACAGAGCTCTGTAATACAGTTGCATAATGATATAAATGGTGGCTTCAAAAGAGCAGTTGTGTTTGCTTTTCATAAATCCCTGAAATAACAGAATTCACTGAGAAAAACAATTTTGTTAAAATAAACCTCCCCTCTCATTAATGAGAAATGAGGACAGAAGTGGTCACAGGCCCATCTGGCCAGAACTCAGGGAGGGCTTGGACAAGGCTCTCAGGCACAGGGTGTCTGTGCAGGGCCAGGAGCTGGACTTGATGATCCCTGTGGGTCCCTTCCGACTCAGAATGTTCTCTGATTCCTTGATTTCCATTGCCCCCCGACCCCCACGCAGCAGCTCGTGCTGACCCTCTCCCATCACACCTGCAGTGTCCTCTCCTCTGCCTGCTGCTGCTGAGCACCTCTGAGAACCTCTGAGCACCACTGAGAGCCTCTCCCTCCTGCCACCTGCTTGACCCTCCCTGGCCCCCGAGACTCCTCAGCTCATCCCCCCACGTGCAGCCCTGACTTTGGGTGGGTGGTGCCTGTCCCTGCCTCAGGCTTTGATCATCTCAGTCCCCCATCTGCTCCCGTGCTGGCTAATAGTGGGGAGATGTGCTAACTGAAACAGAACGAACCTAGCAATAATCCACATTTCTTTTTTCTTAGGCTGAGTTACCTCCCAAGTGCACTGGCAGGTGGGTTGTGTTGTCATGAGCCCGAGGGGCATCAGGGGCCAGGAGGAGACAGATGGACTGTTTCAGGGATGACAATTTCCAGTGCCCTGGGAAGCTGAAGGGTAATGACATCTTCCCTGGGACAGACACTAATTGCTCTAAAACTTATTGAAATCAATTCTGTGGGGGATATTTCTACATGGTAGTATTACCTCTCCTGTGCAGCCTGGAATTCTGCCGTGGTCATGACCCTCTCCCTGTGTCTGGACTCCTGCTCCTCTCCCCTCTCAATATGGCTCTGTAAGTGGCAATTGGAATAGGAATCAAAAGCAGAAGGGTGATGCTGACGCACACCGCCAGGCACAGGTCACTGGCATGCCCGAGCCCTCCTCTTTTGCAGGGAGGCCTGCAGTGTAGAGCCTCGGAGCAGAGAGCATCGGTACCAGTGCTGGAGCAGCTGGTGAGACAGACCCTGCCTCGTGGGCTCTGCCCCTGTGCCCAGCGACAAGACACATTTCCTAGGGAAGGTCTAATGTGGGGGAAGCCCACCGTTTGGCACTGGAATGCTGTAGGAAAACATGGAATCGTTCATGTTGAAAAAACCATTGAGTCCAACCGTTCTTCCAGCACTGCCAGGGACCCCAGTAACCCATGTCTGCAGATGCCACATCCACACAGCTTTTATGATTACTAGGAAGAGAAACTGGAAAACAAGGACAAACAGGAGGCCAAAAACCTCAGGTTGAAAGGCTGCATTTCCTCTCCGATTCAGCCACTGGATCTGTCCCTCTCCAAAGCACTGCAGCTCCGAGCAAAGATAAAGCCTTTGCCTTTGTTTATCTTCTCAGAAACAGATCACCACTCCCTAAATTAGGGCAGCCCTGCAATTAGTCCTTAATTGGTTTTCTTTTTTCCCTGCCATTCAAACTAATTAGAATTACCAGGCAATGTCTTGCTTGCTCGCCTTAAAGAGGATTTTGATTTAGGTAAGGGCAGTGGCCACACGTGATGCACCCCGGAACTCCCCCAGGTGTGGGGGCACAGGGGGGATCTGGAGCCCCTGGGAACACCCCAAGATGAGAAGCTCTGCCCCAGCATCAGCTGTGCTACCCCAACACTGTGCACCAACACCAGCCTTGCCCGAGCAATGCCCCTGCCACCCACCTTGCCCATCCCGTCCGTACTGCCCATGCCACGCATGGCATCTGTGCCACCCCTACCTGCCGTGCCATCCATACTGCGTACCCTGACCACACTGCCACACGGCCCCTCCTTCCCCGCGTGCAGGACATCTTGATTTGGCACACTCATACCCGCCATGGCTACCCTGGAGCCCCAAAGGTAGTTAGGTGGTGGATCTCCTGAGCCACAGCTTGGGCAGGCCCCTCAAGCACTGCCTGAAAAGCCAAATATGCCTTCCCAGGACAAAGGGGGAATGTGGCAAGACATGCATCCAAGTGATTTTGGGGATCTTAGGTCATACTGTGCTGAAGTGGGAGCTTGGGGCCAGGCCGAGGGCTGCAGCAGGACATTCCACTGCTCACAATGCAGCCCAGCAGCTGAGCAGGAAAAACATGTGTCCAGTGCTGGTGTTTGCTGTTCCCAACACCAGAAACCTTATATTGTACAGAAGTGCTTAAAAATAATGTACTCAAACAAGGGGGAGAAAGGCTATTCCTCATATATTACATTGGGCTGAGCAGGGACCACTTGCATTAACCCGCAGGAGAATCAGCATTTGGAATTTGCCTCTTGGAATTGCAGGTTACCTTCACCCTCAATCTCAGTTCCCTGACATCTCGGTTGCTAGATAGATCATTTTTATGGATTATGTCTCGCAAGGGCAACATTTTAATGAATAGTGGAATTAAATGTTTGCCAGAATTTTTTATATAAATGATCAATTACTGCTGGGTGCATTCATCACATTTATTAGCTCCTTCCAGAAACGTTTTTCATAACTTGCAAATCGAAATGAGGTTGAAGTTGAATTTTATTTCTTCTTCAATTGCCCATAGTAAATACAGTACTTGCACATAAACTGGTGGAGTTTTAAAATATAATTATTTTTATGACACTGAATAAAATTCTTATTAAAATGCTTATTCATTTGATCCTTTTTCTGCTGGAATACCAACGCCATATTCACATGGGCTTTAGAAAACCATTACTAAGGAGGAATCTTAGAAAGAAAATTTTAAATGTTCACTCTTTGGAGCTGCATTTCAAAGCAGAG
Organism: Origma solitaria; assembly: GCA_013397895.1. Taxonomy (NCBI): domain Eukaryota; kingdom Metazoa; phylum Chordata; class Aves; order Passeriformes; family Acanthizidae; genus Origma; species Origma solitaria. The sequence goes on from VZRL01000036.1 coordinate 247,529, forward strand.
GCCTTTTCCACAGTGCTATTTCTGTGCTGAAGGAGGGAGCTACTGCTTCTGCCATTGCCCCTTCCCAGCACACGCTGCTATGGCTCCTCCTTCACCCCAGCCGCCTGCGCCCTCGGGAGTGGCCGGCAGCCTGTGTGACCACACGGGCTCTCCATCACTGCTCCGTCCCAAAACGGCTCTGTGCTTGCTCAGGGAATGACTGTTTTCAGGTCTCATTTCACAGGAGTCACTTTTACAGCTCCCCCAACCACCCTGCGTGCTCAGGGGCTGAAGGAATGGGGTTAATTAGTCCTTGTTGATCAATCATGGTGGGCTCTTTGAGTGCTGTGTATATGAATGTACATATAAATGTATACACAGGCGTCACATCCCAGATGTGATTACTCCTGATCAAGTTGGTTATTCACAGGCTCTGGGGAGTCCATTTTTCCCGGCTGTATTCACAGCTCTGTCAGCACACGGTGTATCAGAGTTGCAGCAGCCCTGAGGTGTCTGTGCTCCACACATCTGTGAGCAATCGCCATTTCTGCCATCGTGGTGCACCTAGGAACTGGAGCTGAATGGGATCCCATTTCACAGAGAGACTTAGATTCACATCTGCTTTACCATGTGCTACTGATAAACATCTGCATTTGGTGATAACGTAAGTGAGAAATAAGATGATAACGGATGGAGAGATCACATCTAACAGGAACTGGAGGTGGTTTTTCTCAGACAGATTGGTTTCTCAAATCAGATCCATCTCTCCAATGGATTGGTTGTGGAAGGAGATGAAAGGAAAAGTCATCCCAACAGCATGATAAATTATTTTCTAAAATAGAGGGAAGTGAACACTGATTATATCAAACACAGCTTAAAATCACGTATCTCTATCCCAAAATTGTTTTCTGATGTGCAAGCAGTTGCCAAGCCAGCCACAAGAAAGGGCCGCTGTGGTGGGTGGGGGGCCCTGGGGCGGTTGTTGTCCGGAGCTGTGTGACTCCAGCTGAGCCAGGCCTTGGAGGGAGAGGGGCAGTGCTGTCTGCCGAGCGTGAGCAGTGTCGGTGGGGAGCCACACGGGAGGTGTGGCATGTGGTGCAGAAGTGCAGGGCGAACACCGCCTGGCCCCAGCGAATTCCTGGCTGGAACTCCCACACACCCTTAGTTCTGCAGGAAAATTGCTTCCAAAACTGTGTGAGAAATGAGGGAATTACAGAAGTGTGTCATATAAAAAGACAGGGAAGGGTTTTGGCAAAACAGTCTAGTCCAGATGTTTGAGTCCCAAGCCTGATGTGTTAACAAGGTTTTGTCCCAAAGGATGGGTTTCACTACAGGAGGAGCCCTTGTCCATACCCACAGTTAAGAGAAGCAAGGACTGTTTCTCAGTCGCTGGCTCAGGTGGCAGCTCCTGCTCCTGTGGCACAGCGCTGAGGCTGCTGGAAGCACCATGAGGGATGATTCAGAAGTGAGCACAGAATGGGGAGCAGTGATCTGCACTGCTTCAGGGAACAAATTTGTCATTGTCAGAAACGCTCCAGCTCCTGAACCATGGGCAAATAGTGCAGTGGCATGCAAGTGAGCCCTTATTTCTGCTGCTTCTCTTTTCAGTCTGTGGAACCCTTGAAAGAAGCCTCCCATTTTCTCCCCGGGGGCTTCATTCCTCACCCTGGCCACTGGGTTTGTTGGGCAATGAGGGACAGGTTGGCTGTTTCCACCTGTGGGCAGGCAGCATGTGCCCTGCAGCCAGCCAGCCTCTGGATTTTCCCTGGCTATATTGGTCTCATGGGCAAAGTTATTTTAATAAACTACATTTTTGTGCAAGGAGACTTTCCTGAAGGCTGTGCCCTGATGGGCATGGTGTAGCCTGCTAGCAGGTTTGCCCATCTCCTTCCTTTGCATCATTATGGCACCACAGGAATCCTGCTGGCATGAGCTGGTGACTCGCAGCCTTCTGCACAGGGTGGGTCTCTCCAGCCATGTGGGAGCTGCTGGCGCCAGTGTCTGCGCTGCTGGTGTGGCCAGCAAGCTCTGTGAGCCCAGAGCTGCGAGCAGAGCTCCACAGGTCCCCTGCTGCCTTCCAAACCTTGAGTGTAAGAAGGCAGCTGCATCCCTTGTTTTAATTTGAGATGCCATATGGAATTTCTCTAAAGCTCTTCAGTCCTGTGTGTCGGAGGAACATAAAACAACACACATTTTTAACACCAAGGCCCCTGGGATCAGAAAGCAAGGGAACATGTGTGGTGCTGTGTGTGGGTAGTGCCCTGTGCCATTGCCAGTTTCCCTCCAGCAGTGCCCTCAGAGCAGAAACTGCTGTGGGTTCAAACCTCCCCATTCCCCTTCACAAATGCTTTCAAGTGTAATTTTATTTCTTTAGGTTTCCCAAAATGACACAGCAGTTGTAGCTCTGTCTGGGTGTGTGGCTGGGAGTGGTCCGTGCCACACAGTGTCTGTCCCGAGCTGCCCAGTGTAACTGGGCTGCAGGATGTTGGGGGGTTTGGGTGGAGAGACATAATTAGTGGGTTTTAGTATCTCATTGCAGAAGCTCAGTTTTAATTATCTGTTCTATCTTGTGGCTGTGAGACTCATGCCTGAAAAGAGAAAAGGGGTTTCTCCTGAGGGAGCTATTTCTGTTACTGCTTCATAGACCAGAGCAAAGTTATGGCGATGAAGATACTCACGTACAGCCCAGTTTTACCCCTAGGCCCAGGCTGGATGCTCCCAACGAGCTGCAGCCTGCAGAGGCATTGACGAGGGATTGCACGGACAAAGTGCTGCGTTGGCAGGTGCAGCTGTAGGCACCACTTCCATTTCAGCACTTTTGCAATGCTGCTGATCAGTTTGTAGTGCGGAGCAAATCGGCTCCAGGCAGAGCTGAGGCAAGTCCCAGCCTGGAGCTCATCCATGCCTTGCTCTCCCCCTTCCCAAGGGAAGGTGAGTGGGGAAGCACCAGAGCCATCACCACCAGAGCCATTGCCACAGCCCTGGCCTTTTCCTTGCCCTGGTCCCTTGAGCACTTCTCACCCTGCGTGCTGTAAGTTCATCCCACCCCAATCCCTGCCAAAGGTGACCCAGTGCTCCACTTCTGCTCACAAAACTGTTTTTCATGGTGTCACCTGAGATGCAGAAGGTTGGAGGCAATTAGCAGCAATTCAGGGGAAGCTGTTGGCCATGAGGCCCTCCCTCATTAGAGTGTGCAGGTGAGCCCCAATATCCCAAGCCCATCATCCCATTCATGGCAGGCTTTATCCCTCTGTGGCTCATCTGCTTACTCAGTTCTAAGATTTGGACTAGGAACAGATTATTTTGGGCACTCTCAAGGAAATGTGGCGTTTTGTTACACGGAAAACTGCTATTTTAGGACTATGGAGACAGGCCTTAAAATATTGAAAGCCACAAATACCTTGTGTTCTTCTCCATCTCTCAGCTGGAAAACATGGATATGTACAGCCGTCAGAGCAGCCCTGTCCATGGGCACCAGCCCTGTCCTTCCCATACACGCCCTCGTGCAGAAGCAGCCTGTGTGTGGGTGAAGCACCATCTGCCCCAGGAATTCCCGTGTGTTCTGGAGGGCTTGGAGCAGCGGGCTGAGCCCCCGCCGTGCCCACGGCAAGGGCAAGTGCCCCAGGGAGGGCTCGGCGCTGCAGGACAGCAGACAACCACAGGCAGCTTTGCCGGCAGCTCTGAAGGTCAAGGTGTGCTTAGCTAAACAGCACAGCTTCCTTTTGTGCACACGTTCTTCCGGACTTGTAAAAGCTGTCCAGCACTTTCCCCAGACCGTGGGGCTGCAGCGCTGTACAGAGTGCTGTATCCTCACAGCACAGGTGGCAGTGCTGGCTGCACCCCCGCACCTCTCGCTGCCCAGGGGCTCCGTGCCCACCTCCCTCTGCCCAACATTCTCCTGCTGACGGAAAAGTTTGTTGGCTTTGTGTGCCAAGAGCTGCTAGAGGAAGGGATGATTGCTGTGTAGAGAACATGACTCATCTCCAGCTCAGTCCTTCTGCCGTGTGCCTCACAGGGCACGTAGGTGTGAGCAGTCAGTCCTGTGCGCCCAGAGAAGCCACGAGTCAGCAGCTGCCAAGGAAGGACAGACAGCCAGAGGGTTTCACTGGGAGCTGCGGCTCTCCAGCAACTCAGGCAAGTACTGAGCCACTGGCGAATCACTGCTTTGTCAGTCCCTGTGGCAGAGTCACTCCCGTCCCAGACAGGCTCTGGTGGCTGTCCGTGATTTTGTTTTGTTTTGCCAGATTGTGTGTGATGTTTGATGAGGTGTACGAGAGCCGGGTCATGCCCACAACAGGCAGTGCTGCTGCTGCCCACCTGTGGCTGAAGCCCCACTGCTTGAGTAGTTCAGACCGTGTGGTTTGAGGGCCTCCCTGCGCCCCGGGGTGGATAGCTGTGTGTCTGGCTTGTGTCTTCATGGATGCATCCAACGTGTCCTGTCACACTCAAGTGTAACAAATCTGACAGCCGTGAGGGCAGGAGCTCTGTGAACCTTTGCTCTCAGGGCAAGATGAGATGCAGACAGTATTTCCTACTTGGAAACTCAACAAATATTAAAATTGTCTTCCAAAATTTTGCCAGAATTTGAGCCAGGACATGCCTCTGCTCAAGGGGGTGGCACTGCAGCCACCAAGTATCTTCTGCAGGCAGGTGGGTGGGAGCAGGAGCAGCTCGGGTGGCACGGTGTGACATCAGGCACCCGCATGGCCATGGGCCACGTGTCACCAGCTGGCCACAGCTGTGGACCAGCAGCAAAGCTGACGGGGAAGAAAAGCATGGGGGGACTTGGCACCACCACAGCTCCAGCAGTGCTGCAAGGTCGAGGGTGCCCTGGTCCCCCTCAGGAGCTCCTGGAGACCCTCTGGGGGAAACATTTGGGTCTGGCTGTGTGTTCCTCCCCACCCGGCCTGACGGGACGAGCAGACGCCTGGGCTTCAGCTGCAGTTCGGCTACTGAAGGCCATTCCCCAGGGCAGGAATCCCTGTGCAGTGCCCTGGCTGAGATCTGCAGCTTCGACGGGTCCGAGGGACACGTTCCGGCAGCTCCCGAGCTCTTCTCCAGGCTCTGTGAGTCAGATGGCTGAGCCAAACCCCCCTTCCCTCTCAACAAAAAACTCGGCATTATCCGAAGGATTAGCATTCTGCGCAAATAAAACAAAGTAAGGGAGTCTGCCTTGCCGCCGCATTCCCACCGCTCGCTGCCGCTCCGAGCGCTCCCAGCTGCTGTTCCCGGCTGCGGCCAGGAGATGGGACGCGCACAGCACGGCGGGGATGGCATGGGACGCGCGCACAGCGGGGATGGGACGCGCACAGCGGAGATGGATGCGCGCACGGTGGAGATGGGACGCGCGCACGGCGGGGATGGGATGGGATCCATGGGATGGGATCCATGGGATGGGATCCATGGGATGGGATGGGATGGGATCCACGGGATGGGATGGGATGGGATGGGATGGGATGGGATGGGATCCATGGGATGGGATGGGATGGGATGGGATCCATGGGGTGGGATCCA
>VZRL01000036.1:257147-271630 GCA_013397895.1 Origma solitaria
CCCACTGCTGCCACCCCACACACAGTGACAGACCAGGCATGGCTGAGGCACAGGCCCACCACCTCCCTCTGCTCCAGTGGTTCCAAAGGCCACGAGCCGCTTGAGCCTCCGCCCTGGGCTCGCTGCCCGGGACACAGGGCCAGTCCCCAGAGCCAACGGAGCTGCTCTGAGCCCCGCGGGGATCTCACCCCCAGAGCGGGCACTTTGGACTCTGACTGGCTGGGGACGAGGGCCACGCTTGGAGCTGTGCTCGTGCTGCCCAGGGGATGGTCAGGACAGTACGTCAGCAGCGACACGAGGGTGGCACAGTGCCCAGTTGGCTCCGTGGATCACTGCCCTCTCCTTCAGCACTCACCTTTGGCAGATCAGCTCTTGGCCTCGCTTCCAGCTGCAGGTCCTGTCTGTCTCCAGTGAGGCACGGCTGCTTTCCAATGCTCCTTGGGTATTCAATCTGGGCATGGAAAGCCACGGGAGCACCAGGCAGGGCGAGAAGGGGTCCAGCCTGCCCTTGTCAGTGCTCACTCTGAGCAGTGATGCCAAGAACCATGGAGACAGCTTTCATGGAACTTAACAAAAATATTCATTAGGTAAATTCAGTCTTTCAGTGGAAAAGCAGCAAGGATAGAAACAAAGGAAAATGGAATGAGCACGTGCAAAAGCTGCTCAGCACCTGTATCACAGCCTGCCCATGCACAGCCCAGCATTCTCCATGTTTGCTCTTCTATTCTTAGGAAATAATTTAAATTTTTATTTGGTAATTTTCAGAAATAAACACAGCTGTTCATATGAAGATTCAGTGTGCTAATAAATAAACCAGACAAAGGAAATCCAGTAATGGGCCTTCTCAGTTTATAAATTTACCTGCAGCAGAGCTCACTGGTTACGGTCCATCCCAATCCCAGGCACACACTCTGTAACTGGAGTCCCAGCCCTGTTTTCAGAAGTGGCCTCAGTTCCTGGGATCCCCCTGAGATGCCTCCCTGGATGTTTCATGATTTCTGAACAAAACATGCTACGCAAGGGCTTCCTTATAACCCTGAGCCCCTCCAGAAGGTTCTGGACTCCTGAGAGCAAAAGGAGATTTTCCTTGTAAGGTTCCACAAAACTTGCAACTCCTGCACTTGGATTTCCTGATTCATTATTTTCATTATTATTTAGTTAATTTGAGAGTAGACAAAAGAAGAACCTACCAGCAGCTCTGCCTTCCGCAGCCCCGGTTTCCAAAAGCACAGACCCCTGGATTTACAAACCTACCGTGCGAGGATCCGCAGAACTCCGAGTGACCTACATTTTAAAGCCAGGAGCTGTTCTCCAGCAGCTGGGGCTGCCTGCCTGCGTGCACACAACAGCTGGAGCTGGGATAGCTCAGCACCAGCCAGACTGGGAACATTTGGGGTCCCAGCTGGGGACGGTGGGGTGCACATGACAAACTCTGAAGCGCAGCTCAGCTTACCTGGGTGAAAGAAGATGCACACGGGTCCCTGCAGAAAGCTGCCAGTGGCTCAGCTGGGTCAGCCCTCTCTCCCAGGGGCGTCAGACACAACGAGAGCCTAGCACCCACCCCAGCCCTGGGCTCGGCTGAGCTGGGCTCCTGGGCATGGCTGAGGGGGCCCTGGTGGGGCTGATCAGGGACATTAGGGCTCAGCAGTGCTCACATCCCCAAGGTCAGGCAGCTTGGAGAGGTTGCTTTGTTTCCTATCTATTTCTGTAAAATCAGCCATCAGTGAGCGCTGTGCCATGGTGCCAGCCGGGCAGGGCAGGGTGACAGTCCTGCATGCTGTGGTGGCAGGAGGTGTCACCCGCTCGGGGACGCAGGGCTGCCCCAGTCTGTGCTAACGTGCGCTGCAGGTGCTGGAGGGCTGGAGGAGCTGGAGGCGTTGGAAGCACCGCAGGTACGAGCGAAGGCAGTGCTCTAGGCCAGCACGGTGTGCTAAGGGCCTGCTCCTGCCTCAGTTTCCCTCTGCAGCTGCATCACCCTGGGACCATCACTGTCGTTTTCTCCACCGGCATGCGGTGACTGGCCTTCAGCAGCAGCCAATGCATGGCAAGGAATTAACTCAGCCCGAGAGGAATCTCCTGTGGGAAATGGAGACATTTCCCCATTTTGACATTCGATTTTATCCAAAATGAGGGTGGGAAGTGGAGACATGGAGCAGTTTCACAAGACTTCAGCTCAACAACAGCTAAATGAGCTGTCCTGACAGCTGGAAATCTCAGCGTGAAACTTTGATTTAAAATCTTTCATTTCAAATTACCATTTTAGAAGCACAATTTAGTGAAGGATTCACCCTCCTGCTGAAACTATTCCAGGGACAAATGTTCCACTGACTTTAATACAAACATGCAGGAGCTTAATATGTAAAAACCAATATGACGGCACCTATGTGTGCTGTTCTGCACTGGAAGAGCAGCTATTTCTTATCGCTTTTCCATGACGTCCTATGCAGAATAAAGTAAATCTCATGGAAATAGGGATGAATGCTATCAGAGAAATCCAGTCTGGAACTCAAATGGATGCTGCCAAACATTGACTGTGTCCTCTTTAATCAACTCCCATTCCAAGCTAATTTGCATTGATCATGAACATGGAGATGGATTTCAGGCCAACTGTGCTGCTCCTGTTTGCAAACAGCCGCTCTGCACTTACAAACTGCTGGATTTCCATGTCCTCAAGAGTAAAAAACAATATGGGAATAAAGTATTCTGATATCTGGATGCTCCAGAATATTCTGGAATAGATTGCTGAAGTAAATAGGCTCCCTGCATCCCTCTTGGCTTGCTTTCTTAGTGATAACCAAACCCAGCATTTCCTAGTAATTTAAATGACTATTCTCTTAAAGCTGATCCAGCATGGAAGCCAATAGCTCCTCACATCAGCTTCTCTACCATTTCATAAAAGCTCTGGTGACAAAATGCTGCCTTAGGATGTTCTTCATGTCAGCCAGAGGGTGCCCAGCAGGAAACAGAAGCCCTGGAGAGTGCTGGAAATGCCGGGAGCGTGCTGGCGCGGGCAGGCTGATGTGCACACCTTGGGGGAATGCACAGGCATGGGCCGGGGGGCTGTGGGGACTGACCCCTGCCCCAGGGGAACTCTGCCCAGGGTGCTGTGCCCCTGGCAGTGCCACCACTGCCGCCAGCCTGGGGCAAGCTGGGCCTGGCTCTCCCACCCAACTGGTTTGCAACCAGCACCGTGAGTTGCTGGAAGTCTTCCTGCGAGTGAGCTCATCTGGCATCCCTTGGAAAAAGCATTACCAGTGTTTGGCGTTTTGCTCCTCAGATCCACTGTTGCATGCTTTTTTTATGCTCAAATCCACAGGAAACATGGAAATCGAAGCCAAAGGGTGCCCAGACAAGCCGATCCCCACAATCGGCGCCGCAGTCGTGGCGATGCCCAGAGCCGTCACCTCCATCTCTCTTTTTGCAGGAGGTGAACAGCTCTTGTCTGACCCCATCCATCTGTGGGTGCGTGGCCGGAGCGGAGTCATTTTTCCTGAGCAGAAGCTCTGTGTTCTGTGCCAGGCTCACAGGGAGCCCTGTCCTGGAGCACGGCAGGCAGACAGGAACCACAGCCCCAGGGATATGCCACTGTCATACTAATGAGGAGATTTCCACAGTCCATTGGACATGCAGCCGGACGAGAACACAATCCATCTGGGAACAACGGTGCTACGAGAACGCTTGGGCTCTGCGTAAGAAGTCACAAAGCACCAGCCAAAAGCAGGGCCCAGGTGCCTGAACCCCAGGTTTTATTGCCTGTCACAAGGCACCCTGGAAGCCCTGATGGCAGCAGCACTGAGAGCTCAGCAGGACAGAGCTCTGACAGGGAGTGGGGTCTCTGCAGGGGGAAAGTGGGGGTGCCTGGGGGTGCCACTGCCACGGTGGGCAGGGACACAATTGGTTCCCCAAAATGAGCAGATGCTGCTGATACGCCACCAAATCACCCTTCTTAAGGCACTGCTCTGGCAAGAGAGGTTTCAATAATTCATTACCTGCCATAATTAAAAAACCCTACTCTGAATTTGTGACTGTCTTCTTCTTGTTCAGCTTTTCCACCAAAAAAGAAAAAAAAATCACTATTCTTTTAATTTCAAACACAATCAATATCAGCCTATACAGTCCAAGGTTCATTGCTTTCAGGCAACCGCTCATAAATATTCATTAGAGAATTAAAGAGCTATTAACAAGGGTAACTGTTGAGGAGCATTATTAACTGTCTTCCACAAGAAATGAAATTTGCATTTCTTGGTGTGGAAACCCACTATGAGCAATGGCTCCTTGCATGACAATAAACGGCCAGGTAAAAGCTGGTGGGAAGGCAGGAACCCCCCTGGTCCTCACACAAAAGATGGATAGAGTGGATATCTTCAGCTCCATGGAGCTGATGAAAGAGCACTTCTGGTGGTCCGGACTCATTCATCCTGCCCAAGCCCAGCGCCTTGACCTCAGCACCCCAACCTCAGCACCCTGCGCTCCGCTCCCCGACCGCAGCACCCCATCCCAGCACCCCAACCCCGGCACCCCGACCGCAGCACCCTGCGCTCAGCACACCGACCGCAGCACCCCAACCTCAGCACCCTGCGCTCCGCTCTCTGCCCTCCGCTCCCCGCACCGCCGCAGCACAAAACCCTTCGGTGACTGTGACTCTCCTGATTTGCATACCATGGTCACTGCCTCCACGTTTCCTCTAATTAATTCCCCAGGAGGATGCTTTGCCCTGCCACTCGGTGATGCGTTCTGTTCGTATTTATCCCAGCACGAGGCGGTGTCCCTGCGGGGACCGAGGTGCCAGGGCATGGACCCGGCGGTGGCGGAGAGGGATCGGCCCTGTCACATCCCCAGACCTGGCTCTGCACCGGGCTCTGGGCACATAGGGACCTTTATTATCCACTCACGCCCGACCTGGCAGGTCCATCACCTGAGCTATACCCTGTCCTCCCTGGACTCATCCGTAGGAATGGGGTAGGAGCTCCAGGGATTTTAGCTAAGGGCCCAGGCAAGGCTTTCTTAGCTAAAACCAAGGGTCTTGGTAAGGAGCAAGAGGAAAATGACCATTTGGGGGACAACGGAAGTGGATTGACAGGCAGGCTGTGCCGCTGGGGCTGCCACCAGCCCTGCAGGTGACAGCTCCCCGCAACCTCAGGGCTGTGCGGCACCGCCGAGGCAGTGCAGTCAGTGACTTTCCTGCAGCTGCAGCAAATGGAAATGCACAAGGAAATCCCAGGGGAGGATCTGTTATGTGGAGCAATTATTTCTCAACCTGAAAGACAAGGCAGGAATCACATCCTCTCATGTCTCTCATAAAACGCAATTCATAATTAATATCAGGTCCTTGGCATTTGTAAAGTCAGGGTGTCTGGAGATGGGAAATGCAATGCAGCCTGAGGTTCCCCTCAGCTGGGGCCATCATGACACATGACGTTTTCCCCAGTGGGTGAGCAGTTATTGGGTTTTGGCCTGGGATTCCCAGACCCTGTGAGTCCCAGGGGCCCACAAAATGCAGAAGTGCTCTCAGCAGCCTGGAATACATTTGGCTCCAATGGAGAATTTCTAGGACTCTGCATGAGGAAAGAAATACTGAAAACCAACAGCAGAAGAGGCGCCTTTGCTTTAGGGATTATTTGACGCTGCATACTGTGGCCTTGAGCAGGAGAGAGACACTGGGCTGGTGCCCAAGTTCCTACCAGGGCTTTCTCTTCCCGGGTCTGAACCATCACAGTGGGGACTGCAGGGGGAGGAACAGACCCACCAAGCCAATCCTGACTGCCAGAACTCCTGCAGGAAACTGAAGTCCCATTCTGCTCCCATCAATCACTTAGCCATAAGTTATTTCCTCCATCCCTGAATAGGTATATTTGAAATTGCAAAGTAACCATGGCTAGGAGTCCTCACATTTCTCTGTAAAACCACAGCTACATATACATGTAGATATACATACACATGCATACAAACCCAGCCGTTTATACATATATACACATAAAATACATCTATAAGTAATCTAACCCAGTGACTGGCAGTGGGGATCGTGCTGAGGTGTGACAGTGCCCAGTGAGTACCTGCTGCTCCACACCGGTGCCAGGCCAACCTCAACAGCTGTGTGCCAGGGCCCTGGGAAATCAGGGGGAGGGATATTCCTCCCTCTCCCAGACGAGTGACAGGCAAGCAGCAATACACATAAACGCATACACACGCACACTTTGGGAAAAGTTGTGTCTCCCTTTACTCTGTTTTTCAAAGCTAAGCTTTGTGCCTCCATACTCTTGGGGTGACTCTCCCAAAGGATCCTGAGTCACAGCCCTGGAACAAAGGCCAGTGGCAAACAGGATGCTGAGAGTTAGTCTGAAGTCATGAAAGTTAGGAAACATTTTCTGACTTTCAGGAATGATTCATGATTTTTACATTTTTGGGTTGGACATTTTCCTTAGTCACCAGCAAGGTTTCAGTGACAGATGAGCCTCTCAGAGCCTTCAAGTCTAATTTTCAAATCCAGACTTTGAAACTTCATCCTTGAATTATATGTTATGGAGCTCCACTTTTTTCCCCTCTCTGAAGATGTTGTTAATCTGTCTGTTAGTCTGTTTGCAGAAAAACCTGAGACTTGCCGTGACTTTCCCCTCTGTCCCAGGACCGTGGCAGTGGCCCTTGCAGGGATGCTTTGCCAGGGCAGGGATGTGCCTCCTGCTGCTGGATGCTGTGTGTTTCCTCCAGGCATTGCCCTCTTGCAGCCTTTTCTCCTGCAAGTAACTTCACTACAAAACACAAAGCTAAAAGCTGGAATTAAATAAATCCAAGGAAAGGTAACATTCAGAGTCAGCTTGATGGAATATAAAGATTTAAAGAAATATGCATCCAAGAGGTCAAAACTAAAGACTAAGTATTTGCACATGTAGGTCACACCTCCCTCAGTCAGCGGCAGGGACACCGGGAATCAGACGGAATTGGGACAGCCCTGTGCCCACCAGCCCCCGGCAGAACTCGAGCAGGTGCCCCCTGTGCTCGGGAGCTCTGCTGCTGCCCCTCGCCGCCCACCAGCGCCTGTCATGCCTGGAGGGTGAACTTGAGACCAGGACAGGTCACCAAAAACAACCCCGGCATCAAACTGTGGAGTTTGTCACTGTGCTGTGCAGAAATGTGACGCTGCCGTGGGGATTCAGTCGTGGTGCTCAGTGTGATCTCATCTGTTCAGTGGCTGCACAGGAGCAATGGCAGGGATAACCCACACTGTTCAGGACAGCATACCTGAGAAACTTGGGTTGGTGGTGAACAAAAATTGGGCAGACCTGAAGGGATAAATTAAATTCTTAAAGAAAAACTCAAGGTGTCACCAGACAATGCAGACACCAGACAGCCTGAGAGATCTGGGACTGCTCAGCCTGGAGAGGAGAAGGCTTCAGGGAGACCTTACAGCTCCTTCTAGTGCTTAAACAGGCTCTGAGAGACCAGGAGAGCAACTTGAAAATTCCCTCAGGAAACACTTCCTTAGTCTTCCTAAGACTCACCACATTTAAAAGTCTCCATTTCCCTGTGTGTCATATTCTGTGTTGCTCAACACACTCCTGGATGTCAGTAAATGCCAAAGTGTTTATTGGTGAAAAATCTGTGTCAAGCTGTAGCCAAACTGATCACCTTTCTTCCTGGGAATAGGAGTGGGAATTGAAAGCTTTTCAGGGTGACTCATGGCAGGTGTGTTTGATGCTGTAAGACAGGTGTAAGAATAGGTGGGCCCTTGTGTTTTCTCCTTCCCCCTGCTGCTGCAATTTGCAAAAATGGTTCATGAGTCACAGAGGCAGCGAGGGGTCAGGGAGGTGGCAGCGAGGTGGCAGCCAGCTGTAGGTGAGCGGTGAAGCAGTTAAAGGCTGGCAGTGCCACACACACATGCCAAACACGGCTTTATTTCCAGGAGGGAGGCAGTGCAAACACATCGATGGTGCTTACACACACACCCGGGAGGGAGGGGAATATCTCCATTATCAGCAGTCATTTCTCCAGACAAAGGAGTCTGTTCACAGCGCACTAATCCACCTGTGCCCTCCCCTTCCGTAAGTGACACTTCCCAAGGATCCACCTCCAGCGGCCCAAGGTTATTTCTCGTCAAGCAGGTTTTGGAGCCAGTGTGCCAGCTCTCCACATTTTCCATTACCCCACCCTTGCGTGTTACTAATAGCTGATAGGGAATTGCCCAGGCACTAATTCTGCACCCGGGCCTGTCCGAGCGGCTCCCCCCGCCTGGCAGCACCAAGCAGCCAAAATTCCTCTGCGCTACTCAGGCATGGCCGTATGTGCAGGAATCAGCTCCGGCCTCCTCTGGTCTGGGATTTTCCATTTCCTCACGGCAGCTCCTGCGCAGGGACCCCACGGTGGCTCCATCTGTGACAGGGACTCACACTGTCCGAGCCCTTCCAGGTGCTCAGAGGCAGAGGCCAGCAGCCCTTGCAGAGGGGCATCCTCTGCCGCTGTGCCAGGAGCTGCTGGTGTCCCCTCCTGGGGCTGCTACGGCCACAGCCCTGCACTGCCCACCCCCCAGCCAGGAAGGCAGAAAATGCAGATCAGGACCCACCAAAGCCACAACAGCCGCGTTTCACCGAAGCACCAGCTCCACCCCTGCTCAGGGCGGGTTTGCAGCACCCCAATGTCTTCTGCATGGGGTGGGATGGGGGTCAAACCAGGTTTGATTTTGCATGGCAGAGTTGCAGTGAGCAGCACTGCCCATGCACCTGGGCCCAGGTGGGTCCTGCCTGGATGAGCCAGCAGCGCCCCGGAGGTGTCCCACCGACGCAGGGATTTATGCACGTCCCATCTGTCATCAGTGGGAATCACAGGACTCAGTACCATCACAGCACTGCGCTGCCCTGTGCACAATCGGTGCCTGTTGCCCTACGGGGCCCAGGGGCTATTTTTAGATGCATTTCTGCATCTCTCTGTTTAATCTCTATGTGTTTAATCTGGTTCTGCACTCCCTTCTGACACCAGTAATAGGCAAAAACCCCATCAGGTTTAAAACCCCATCCCCAAACCCCAACTCCGCCTCTCAGCGACCGCAGTGAGAGCAAACACAGACATGGGGAAACTATTTATAGCTCAGATAAACAAGGCAGAGGCTTTGCTTAATGAGAGGAAATGGAAGAACAGTGCTCACACATAGACCTTGAATGCGCTGCCCTTGCCTGGCTCGGGGACTGATGGGGTCCTGCTGTCCCTGCCAGCCCATGGGGAGGGACAGGGATCAGATCCTAGCAGTGTGGCTAGGAACGGGGGTGTGGGTGCAGCCGCCACTGGGCATTGATGGGGGCTTGGCTGTCAAGGGCAATTCTGGTTTCGCACAAATCTGGGAGGGAATTCTGTTTCTGTGCTAAAACACGGCTGGGAGTGGAGAGCAGTGCCCTGTCCCAGCACACAGAGGGTGAGCAGTGCCCTGTCCCAGCACACAGAGGGAGAGCAGAGAGCTGTGCCCTGTCCCAGCACACAGAGGGTGAGCAGTGCCCTGTCCCAGCACACAGAGGATGTGTGCTGTGCCCTGTCCCAGCACACAGAGGGTGAGCAGTGCCCTGTCCCAGCACACAGAGGGAGAGCAGAGAGCTCTGCCCTGTCCCAGCACACAGAGGGAGAGCAGAGAGCTCTGCCCTGTCCCAGCACACAGAGGGAGAGCAGAGAGCTGTGCCCTGTCCCAGCACACAGAGGGTGAGCAGAGAGCTCTGCCCTGTCCCAGCACACAGAGGGAGAGCAGAGAGCAGTGCCCTGTCCCAGCACACAGAGGGTGAGCTGTGCCCTGTCCCAGCACACAGAGGGTGTGTGCTGTGCCCTCGGGCTGGGGGCTCAGCCTGCCCTCAGCAGGGCCTGCAGGAGGATGCTCGAGGCTCGAGGCACGGCGTGGAACAGTGGTGCTTATCCAGACAGTGAAACAGAGCCATCCACTTGTCCATGTCACATTGACTCTGAACAGCCCTAAATGCATTGGGTAGGACTGAGCCAGCTGAGGTTTCCAGGACGGAGTGATACACAGCAAACACATCCTAACCGCAGCTCTTCCTCAGCTCCTGCCCCCTCAGCTCCTGTCATGGCACTCTGGGTTGGTCACTGGACCTCTGTTTTCACCGAAGTGCTCACTGAAGGGTCAGGCCCCTGTGCGGGGGGCTGAGGTGGTGGAACTGGGGCCAGCCACGAGGGATGGAGGGATGGAGGGATGCCCAGTGTCTGTCCCACAGCAGTGAAAGCAGTGCGTGGCACTCTGCACATCCCCAAATGCGGCTGGCAGCATTCCCCATCACCGCGTTATTCTGCTCTTGGGGAGCTCTAAGCCAACTGCACTCGTGTTTCCCCCGCCTGCCGGAAGCCAGCAGGTATCAGTCAGAGGGTTAATCCCTCATTCCAGGCCCAGGCAATGGGGCCATGCTAATTCTTTCCTGTAGATTTGCTAATTTGATTTTTCTTTTCCTGAGACATCAAAGACAACCTCCAGAGGAGAGCTTCCTAATCAGCAAGGAGAAAAGGAAATCACTTATTTAGTGGGAAGGATGTAGATGTACCAAAGGGAAACATTGCCATTTTCTTTTTATAGCTATGAAAAACAACTTTACACAGCGAGTCCCCTAAATTCTATTTTTATTGCATGGAACTGGAGTTTTGGGACCCTTCCATGCAGCCGTCTTGTCTCTGTACTTGTAAACAACCAACTTCATGGAGATGAAGTGAACTCGATCATCTTTTCCTCATTCAAAATATTTCATGTTATGGATTGGAGGAGGAGGAAGGAGGCCAGAAGGAAATAAAGTGTTCCTGAAGAGTGCAAAGCCAATCTAATCTGGGCTCTGATTCCATCCTGCCCTTTCCATGTAGCCCGTGAGCAGTTTTCGGACTCCCTGGTTCCACAGAAATCCAGGTTTAGGGGTTCAGCTGGGTGCTTATTGCAAACCCAAAACACAGCTGTATAAATCACACAATATTTGGTGACTCATAAGAAAAGCTGTGAACAGTGAGGGGTGGTTGAGATAATAATTACACAAGGAATCCGGCAGACTGGAAACTGCGCCGGACGCTCTCGGCGAGAGGCTGAAGGCCCAAAATGAACCTCAGCACCCCAAGGCTCTGGCAAGGGTGGGGGGCAGCTGTCCGGGGCGCTGGGTGTGAGGTCTGTGCCATGGGGCAAAGGCAGCACTGGGGACCCTGCAGGGGCCACACTCCGTCCCCTCTGCACTACCGAGTGCCAGGTGCACTGCCAGCTGGAGGTACAAGGAGCATTTCACTGCTTGAAGCCCAAAGTGTGTTGAACCTCAGAAATTCCATGCCAGTCTCCCTGATCTGCAACACTGACAGCGCCAGGCTGTGTGTTTGGGGTGTCACCAATAGTCCTGGTGACATCAGACGGGCACTTGGGCAGGCCACCAGCCACCCTGGGAAGCGTATGGAATTCCCAAGCCTTTCTTTTATTTATCAAAATCCATTGAAACTTTATGTGAGCTGGAACTTCCTGTGTGCCTCCTGGTATCTCTCCCCCCTCACAGGAGGACTGAAGAAACCTGAGAGGCCACGGAGCTGACAGGGCTGTGGGAGCCCTTTGAATGCCCCATCCTTTCCCAAAGGGGATTTGATGTATCTCAGAGCTTCGGCCGTGCTAAGCCAGATTTGCCTACACATCAGTTGGACATTTTTATGGGATGGACTGCGGACAAAAGCAGAATAGCAGATTTATTGTTTTTTTGGTAACAAAACCAATGACTTCACTGGAAGTACAATCTTCTCCTCTGGGAAAGTACCAATCAGGCTCCTGATCCATGACATTCAGTGTGCCTGGTGCAGGAGTGGCTCAGGAGGAGGAGGAGGAGGAGGATGTTCCCTTGGGCGGGTGCAGAGGCTGCGCTGGGATGTGCTTGGCGATGTGGCTGTTCCCAGACTATAAATACCACAGAGGTGAGCGACCAGAAATAACCCAGTTGGGTTTTTTTCCTTTTTCTCATTTCACCCTCATCCAAAAGCCATGACCCAACTATTTCCCTGGTCTTTAACCTTTGCCTTCCCTGAGGATTGGCTGTGTTTCCACATGAGCCTGTGACCTGAGCCGCCTGAGTCAGGGCAGTCAACCCTTTAGATTTGGCTCCCTACCCGTCCTGCTCCTATTCCCTGCCTGTCCAGCTCCCATCCCCTGCCCATCCTGCCCTAACCCCTGCCCCTCCTGCTCGCTGCAGCCTCCTCGTCCCGCTGTGGGCTCTTTGGTTATGCAGATACAATTGGCCAGAGCCTGCAGAGCCCAGATGCTATAAATGGACACACAGTGATCCTGCCGAAGTTTTTCTTTTTATTCTGGCCAAGCTATCTGCTTAAATCTTCTCCATACGTGAATTCCAGAGGGATACAATACTCTAGCAGAAGAACATTTCTTCTACTGGTTCTAAAGGTACTGACCTTTCCATTTGTATGTGGCCTCTTAATAAAAACTGCTGGGTTTATTGTTATTGTTGTTATTGTTATTGTTATTATTTCCAGCAGGGCCGTGCAGGACAGCTGTGCTGGCACAGGCTGCTCCTGCCCAGAACTGGGTCTCTGCCCAGGCAGGAGGGTCTGGGGCACAGTGAGCCCCAGCCACAAACTCTGTGGCACAG
Source organism: Origma solitaria (assembly GCA_013397895.1). NCBI lineage: Eukaryota > Metazoa > Chordata > Aves > Passeriformes > Acanthizidae > Origma > Origma solitaria. Next base: position 269,738 of record VZRL01000036.1, read on the forward strand.
CCACTGTCACCCATGAATGAGCGGCCTCAAGGATCAAAAATACCAACTTCCCATTATTTTTGGGTTATTCTATGACTTTATGCACACCTGTAGCTTGGCAGGAAGCACTCCCATGCTGAGTGTGTACAGCACACGTGTGCTAAGCAGTGGGACGGTCACACTTGTGCAGTGTTCGGGCCCAGGTGCCTGGTATGTCTGCTTGCACATCCTACCAGTATGGAAAATTAATCCTAAGGAAAGCAAACACTCCAGTTTCACATTCCTGGTACTGTGGAGAGGGATGGCTACTCTGGTTTTTATTGCTAGAAGAATATTTCTTTTGATGTCCTTTGAAAGCACATCCTTTGAACCCCAGCATTTTGCTGTTGGCTCGTGCTCCCAACAGCCAAGAAACGCCAGGTCCAGACTCAGGCTGCTCAAGAATTGCTATCGCAGATCACTGAGCTTTGAGCAAGACACATGTGGAAACTTGCTAGTGAAACATAGAGCTGCAGCTTTCCCCCAAAGCAGAGTATTGCCAATACTCTCATACATCTCGAATATCTGTGATATTTAGAAATAGTACGTGCCACCACAGAAGGTAGCAGCCACAGTGTATTTGCCATCACATACACGTGGCTAAATATAACACCTGATGGCAAATGGCAACAAACGGGGTGGTTATGGCCTGGGATAAACCCAGGAGACAAATAAACCTCACCCATAAGTAAATAAATAAGTACATAAAAGACAGCCCCTTTCCCTTTCCAAGTGTCCACAGCCTATTTCGAAACAGACATTTCTGTGTGTAACTGATGAATTTGCAGAGAAAATAAAGCATATTTTAAGGCCCCTATTCTGCAGAGGTAGGGCGAGTTGTGTCCAAGTGCCCCAGAGGTGCTTTGCCATTGCACCCATCCCTCTGTGCCAGGCTTGCCGCAAGGACAGCAGACGCAAACAGAGCGGAGCCAGGGGCAGCGCTTGGCACAAACCCCAAGAGCCGAGCCCAGGCCGCAGGAGGATCCCGGGCTCCCCGTGGGCACTCAGGGCCATCATCATCATCAGCCACCTCACCATGGCAAACAAAGCATGGGCTGTGCACGGGGCTCTGCACACCTGTGCAGCAATCACAAAACTTACCGCGACCAGGCCAAACAAGAGATGGCAAAGCCTACTTGTGGCTGGTCCCCCACTTTTCCCAAGGGCAGAAGGAGCAAGGTTGAGTGTCAGTGGGTGGTTTCTCCCCGGACTGCACCTCAGGAGCTGCACAGAACATAGCTCTGGATGGCTTTACGGCACCGCAATACAGTCAGTGCTCACAACAGCCAATGGTCCAACCAGCCTGGCCATAAATCTCCTCTGCTTTCACTTGCTCAGCTCTCAGACCCTGTCACAGCTATTTATATTTTCCATACTGAGTTCACGGACAGACAAAGCCTCAACATCTCGTGGGGAAAAAAAAAAAGCAGAGGGAAAATAGAAAAAAAAGCTGCAGAAAATTAAAAAATCCTTGAATTCTTGTGCTGCCTCATCCAGATCCAGAACAAGCATGGGCTCATTCCTATCACCCTGGCACTCACCCTGCCTGGTCAGCAAACTGCTCAAGCCCAAGCAGGGCTCTCCTTTCCTCTTCCCACTCCCAGATGGGTTACCACCTCCTGTTTGTCCTTTTAATTCCTTTGTCTATTGAAGTGCAGCCGTGAGTCACCCAAAGCACACAGCTCGTGCTGTGAGACTGCCCAAGGTGAGAACCCTAACAAGTGAATAATGGAGAAGCCCACAGGAGCATGCTCCATGGGTGAGGGTCACTCCCAGGGACCCCAGCTGGAAGCACTGGCATGGCCAGTGAGGGGAGAGCTATGCAATGGCCCTGAGACCCCCAGCCAGCCCAGAGACAGTGCCCTGCCCTCGGGG
>VZRL01000036.1:271671-303052 GCA_013397895.1 Origma solitaria
CCCGGGGGGGGGGGGGGGGGGGGGGGCAGCGGGAGCCTTGGGATTGATCCACCGCTTGCTTGAGGAAGGAAAACTCTTCCCTTTCAAAGCAAATGGTAGGCCACTGCTTGGATTCTTTCAAAGGAAACCTTTGGGTTGTTGACGCATAGAAATGTCTTTTTTCTCTCCAATTCCTTTTCTTAAGGCTCAGATCTCTGCTTCCCAGGGATGAGAAGGAACATAGCACAGCCAGCAACGCACTAGTGGCCACGCACACATTGCCCATCAGATTCAGTTCCAGCAGAGACCAACTCTCACAAATGGTCCTAAACTTCATGAAACTTCTCCTCTATTGGCACAAAGAACTAAAGAGAGGAACACTTTCCCCCTTGGAAACTTCCCGGCCAAGATTCCCAGCGCCAGGTCCCAAGCAGGAGCACAAAGCTTGGCAAATACCATGTTCTTGGCTAGAGCTTTATGGAGCATTTAACGCAGGTGGCTCATCCCTGACTTCCTGTCAACCACAGCTGATATTTTTCTGTTAGCCATGAATACTCTGTTTATAAACACAATTTTCCCTTCCAGATGAGATGAGCTGTGTCTCTGCTGAGCTGCGTTTGCTCTGTTATGCCATTGACTGTTTGGACACGAACTCCCAGGGCTGCTCCCGGTGTTCCTCCCACAGCCCCATGGCATCCTGAGGCCACCCACCTCAGACCCACGGCCAGGGCTCTCTGCTGCAGACCTCGGGACGGATCTTCCCACCCAGCCTGGGGCAAGTGCCCAAATCCCTGTTCCCTGGGTACCACTCAACTGCCTCCAGCCACCCAACCCCTCCGCTGCCCTTGTTTTTGGCCAGTCAGGGCAACAAGACTTGTCTGTGCGTCTGCAACACCTGAAGAGGTTAAGACTGGGGGGAGAAGAACTCTGCTCCGTCTGGGTGAGGTTTGATTGCTCTGGGAGGGGTGAGGGCCAGATCCCAGAGCTGTGCCTGGTGTGACTCAGCAGAGCCTCTGTGGCTGTGCAGGCTGGGCATGAGTGCAGCCACTCCATCCTCCTGCGCAGCCCCACATGTCACCGGGGGGGTCATAAAGCATGGTGATGTCCTGGGGTGCCACCAACCATTGCCTCCGAAGGGCTCAGGCTGGCAGAAGGCACGAAGGGCGCCCTGGGAGCCAGCTACTGAGGTGTCATGGGGATACGTGATGGACGGACAGCCACAGCTGTTCAGAGAACTCATTCCACCATCTTCAGGCCGAAAATGAAGGCCAGTAGCAGCAGCAAACCCACCCCTGCTTGCAAAGCCAGATTACACTGGAGCAAGAGGATTTCCAGTCATGGCATATCATGAAGGGTGTCCTGCCAACAGCTTGTGTATCTCTTAATCAGCCTGGCTGCTCAGCGTGTCCCACCTCAATACTGCTGGAGCAATGCTGAGGTGGGCAGGAGTAGGAGAGGAGATTTTCTTTTTGCTTTCAAAAGACACCTGTGCATCAGCCTGCAGCGCCTGCCAGCACTGACTGCATCATGGACTGTGTTTATATTGTGGGGCATTGCCTCTGGAGCTGCCCAGGTTGGTCCCCGAGAGCTGCACTGCTGCAGCCCTGCACTGCTGGGTGTGGCACAGCCCTCCCGACCAGAAAACTAACTGGAAAAAATGACCTGGTCACAAACCAGATCCTGTGTGTGCTTCAGCTGAGATACTGGTTGATTCACAGCCCCAAACCCTGGCCAGGCAATCAGCCTGTCCAGCCAGTGCAAATGGGGCAAAAGAAACAGAAGCCAAAAAAAAAAAAAAAAGGCAGGGAATATTTTGCTCAGGGTAACAAGGTTTTTGGTTGGGATCTCTGAGAGTTTTGGGACCAAGGTGGAGCTCCCAGCTGGCCTGGAGCACGGCCAGCTGCCAGCCTCATCTGTTAATTCCCGAAACTACAGCGGCACATCGTGTGCCTGTTGCAGACGGGGCAGAATCGCCCCAAAGCACAGCCCCGCTGCCGCTGCTGTCCCTGCCCGGCCCGCGGGAGCAGCGCTGCCAGCTCCTTCCTGCTGCTGGTTTCTGGAAGGTGGCTGCTCTGCTCAGGCCCCGTGCTGCAGGCTCTGTGATTTATGGGTGTCCGTCGGTGCCCGGAGAGCTCCATCTCCGTCAGCCGCCGGTCCCAGCGGGGCTCCCTGCCGCTGCCGGCCCGGCTGCACGGGGAGCTCCAGCGATCCATTTCCCGGGCCCCCGAGCATCAGCAGCTAAATTTAGCGCTCCGGCTGCTCCCCCCCGGGGCAGTGTCGGGTTCCAGCGGCCGCAGGGTGCCGGTGGCTGGCGGCTCGCTCGGAGCCCGAGCGCAGTGCCCGACCGCACCGGCCCCGGGCGTGTCCCACCCGTTCCCCGGGAACAGGGCTCCATGGAGCCACCCCTCCGAGCTCACAGGAAGATCCGAGGGCCGAGGGGAGCCCACCTCAGCGCCCCGAGGGGCCCCCTGCCCTCCCTGCCCACGGAGGAGCTTCAGCAGACAGCACAGGCTGGGATTTCTGCAGCACAGCTCCTTCCTGCATTGCCTGAGTCCCTTCCTGCTCGCCCCTCGAAACGTGTCACGAGAAAACAGCACTGCTGATGCTCAGAATTCCAATTTCTCTCTGAATTCTTCCCCTTAGTCCTGGCACCCACAACAAAATCACCCAGCAAAGACCTGTTTCTCAAAGAGACATTCCCTTCCCATCTTCATGTCGGAAAAGGGAGAAAGACTTGAATCCATCAAAGGGAAATTCGAAGGGCATATAAAACCCAAATGCAGCACTGGAAATCCTAAATATCCCCACAGGAAACAGTTCTCATACCCCAGGGTAATGTTCCACCCTGATAAATTGGAATGGGAACCCGCACAGGAGCTGACAGAGGGGCCATGAGCATCCTCTTCCAGGGAGTGTCTGCGCTCAGAGCGGTGTTCCCCCCGCAGCAGGAATGGGATTTCATTCCCATAAGCAAACATTCCTGTCCCTTAATCAGAGGCACTGCCCATCAGACAGTGTTGAAGGTCCTGAGGAACAGAATCTATTCTGGGTTTGGCAGCTCCTCCCAGGGCCAGCCCAGCTTGGCCACCCATGGAGAGGGGGAATTTCCATTGCCTCCTGAGGACTCTTCTTGTGGGCTATGCCTGAGAATTTGATTTATTTCGAGAGGTTTTCATTGATTTGCTGCTCTGCCTTCAAGCCTACTGTCTTACTACACAAGGAGCCTCAAACAGATCAGAAAGAGCTGCCTGATAAACATATATGTAATTACCAGCAGCTAAGGAAAACCAGAGCAGCAAGAGCAGCACGGACCCCGGGCTGGGCTCATGTCAGACACAGCACCGCAAAAGGCCCCCAAGTCACAGCACTGTCCCCTGGCTGAGAACAATGCAGTGACAATGGTCCTGCCATGCGGGGCTGCACCCCACCCTGCGCCCGGCACGGAAACATCCGTCAGCGCCATGAAGAGACAGAGCAGAGCTTCTCGCTGGCTGCATGCACTTCAGCCCCAGGGGATCAGGAGCTGGATGCTGCCGTGCAAAGCATGGACCTGGCCTGGCAGGTTACCATGTGCTGCCCATGGCCTGCTGAGACCGTCACCCCCCGTGCCCCTGAGCCAGCCCTCGGTGGGGACAGTGGCCAGCGCGTGGCTGGGGTGCCTCTGAGGACACCCCACCATTTGGTCTCCTCCCTGCAGAAGCACAGACTTTCTCCTGCTCACTTTTCCTCTCCCTCCACCTGTCAGGCTCTCCTCTGGGGTGAGATCCAACCCGATGGCGCTGGGCTTTCCCAGGACAGGAACTGTGCCGCCTGTGCAGCAGAGCCCGACCGGACCACTCCACCAGAGAGTACTGCAAGCACAGCGACAAATTACTGCCAGCGCTTGGATTTAGTTAACAAGGCCTAGTAAGTGCAATTGAAAGGCCAAACCAAAATGTCTGAAATCCCCAGTTTCTAGTGGATAAACAGTTCATTTATTGCCTTTCAGTCAGAGATCCAAGTCACTAGAGTATCAGGCTCCCTGTGTTTGTCTGCTTTTCAGTTCTCCTGCAAACAAATGTTTATTGACCTAAGTGGCACTTCCTCTCCAAGACATTAGGAATGCGATGGCTCACTGCTCCATTTTAAAGCAATTCAGTGAGATGAGGATATGTTGCCACTGTAGACATTAATATTTGCAACACTGCAGACTTGCTTTCAACCTCTCAGGGACAAGTAAGTTCCTAAGAGATCCCTTCTGAAGCTTGGAAGTGCTTTTTTGGCTGCAGATGTGATGTGACACAGCCCCTGTGTGATGTGACACAGCCCCAAAGCTGCTGTGACTCTCTGCTAAGAGCTGAGGCCCTGAGCCGAGCTCTCCATGCTTCCTGTGAGCTCTGTGCCAGCGCCGGCACAGAGGGCATGGCTGGGACCTGTGCTGGCACCAGGGACAACACTCCTGGCAGCCCCAACAGCGGATGGGAGCAGTAAGAACATATTTTCTAGACAGGAAGAGAGCACAATTGGTCAGGGATGTGTCTCGGCATGACCTCACTTCTCTTTCTGGTCGGCTGCAGAGCAGGCTGCACCTTCAGTTCCCGTCAGCCCCAGCCCTTCCCCTTCTGGCACCGTCCCTGCTGCACTCCATGCTCCAGCTGTGACAGCTCCCTGTGGCACTGAGCAGGGGGACAGGGCGGGGAGGTGCAGCTGAACTGGGAGTAGGGCTATGGCTGTGTCCCCTGCCCAGAGCACTGCACCTTCCCCATTCAGCTTTCAACCAAAACCAGTAGGAGCAGCAGTCTGGGTAACCCATTTCGGCATGAAATGTGTCTGGGTTTTCCTTCTGCAGCAAAGTACTTCTAGAAGGAATGGTTTCTGCACCTGTAAATTCCCAAAGGATGGAGGCCCTGACTTTTGGCCACAGCCACTTGTACCCCCGTGCAGAGGGCCACTGGTCCTGTTTTGCAAGGGCAGCACTGGTAAACAGCAGTTTTGTTTGCTGACTTGGAGCAAAGGGAAAAGCCCAAAGCCCTGCACAAAAAATGCTTTTCTAAACAGAATGCTGCACCACACTTCCCAGAGAGACAGTGGTGGTTCCTAATAAAAGAAACGCTGGTGGCACCACCCAAGGAAGAGTGTCCATCACCACTGTGCAAGGAGCTGCTCTGAGCTGCTGCTCATAATTCAGCCCCAGATTCTGTAGTGGGGGGGTGGGGAACCCATTAATTACAGCTGATAATTAACGTCTGTCACAGGAAGAACAGTTTAACCTTGGAACAAGGATGAATTAAAGCGGGGTGCAAGCTGCCCTGGTGGGAGCAGCAGCAGCCCCTGGCACAGAGCCTGCCCAGGTGATGGGGCTGGACCAGGCACAGCACAGAGAACAGTGGGATGGAACAGCTTTAAAGCACCAGCTTTCCTCCAGGGCCTTCTGCAGGCTGCATGAAGGAGGGGCACCCGTCTGTGTCCAGGGGCTGCTGGTGCTCTCCCCACACAGGCAGCACAGGGCTGGGGCACGGCGGGTCCCCGTGTGTCACCAACCCTTCCCACTGCATGGCAAGTCCCCGTGTGTCACCAACCCTTCCCACTGCACGGCANNNTCACCAACCCGGCCCCACTGCAAGGCAAGTCCCCGTGTGTCACCAACCCTTCCCACTGCACGGCAGGTGCCCGTGTGTCACCACCCTTCCCACTGCACGGCAGGTCCCCGTGTGTCACCAACCCTTCCCACTGCACGGCAAGTCCCCGTGTGTCACCAACCCTTCCCACTGCACGGCAGGTCCCCGTGTGTCACCACCCTTCCCACTGCCCCACACAGCCAAACTGAGCTCCTTTGGCCAGCTCTGTGCTGGCTCTGCCTGGCGCAGCAGCCTGACCAGAGCAAGCTGGGGGCTGCAGAGCAGAGGAGGGGCAGAGCTGGGCCCTTCCATGCTACATGGCCTTCCCTTGGGAACGGCACGGAGTTCAGAACTCTGAATGCAACAAACCTGCTCCATGGAACTCAGAAACTGGCGTTACCAGCCTGTGAGCAGAGGGTGGCAGACAGAGGGGGGGATCTCCTAGAATCCCACAATCACTGAGGCTGGAAAAGAGCTCCGACACCATCAAGTCCAACCTGTGCTCGATCCCCCCATTGTCCCCAGCCCAGAGCTCTGAGTGCCACATCCAGTCCTTCCTTGGACACCTTCAGGGATGGGTGCTCCACCACCTCCCTGGGCAGCCCATTCCAATACTTGACAACCCTTTTCCCACCATTTGTACAGGAGAAGATGCACTCGTGTGGCTCTTACAGCCATTTGTGAGTCACTCCAAGGACTGGGTTATACTGAACAACCCTTTTTTTTCAATTTAAAAGATGCTTTCAGAAAGAGGTCACAGACAGAAAGGTGAAACAGATGTTCCCAAAGGCAATTCCTGCCCAGACCCCTACTCCTGTTTCTTGAAATTGCTGCAATTATCATACCAAGAGCTGTTTCATGTGTCAGGGACCATCCCCTGAGGCCGAGCTGGCAGCACAAATCAGCAGCTGACAGTGTCTGGCACCAGGGAGAAAAATTACCTATATATTGTAATAAACTTTGTTAGTTCAAGCCACGGTGGGAGCAGCCACATGGGAAATTGTTGATGAAATTTTCCGTGCACACACACACACATGACATAATAAAAAGAAAGATAAAAATCATTACAGCAGCAGGAATAATTCCCTGCAGCTCCCCCAGGAAATGCCTCCCACCATCCCCAAAGGTGCTGCAAGGTCGTGCAGTTTGACAGCTGCCCATGGGCATCGCTCGGTGGCTGCCAGAGCTCAGGTGCTGCCCACAGGGACATGTGCCTGGCCAGGGAGCACTCAGGGATTTTGGGTTCATGATCCATTCATGATCTAGGGGGAACATGGAAGTTTCATGGAGAACATGTGTGATCTTGCTTCCTCAGACACCTTTTTGGGGGACCTCAGAAGAAAACATTATCTCCAGAGAAAAGCTGAAAATGACAGAATTCATAGAATCTCCTGCACTGGATGGGACCCTTTGAGTGCATCTCCTGGCTCTGCATGAGACACCCCTGAGAATTCCACCCCAAACTCACTTTTGTGTTTCCCCATTACAAACTCCAAAAGTTAATGTTGCCAACATAAACCCTGTCCTCCCCAACCCCTCTCACTAGGGCCAGTACCCCACATACATGACCCATCTAATTCAGCACAGACTCACACTAAGTTATGCCCAAATTTAAAACATCCTCACACACTGAAATTCATCTATGGATCTGACTCAAGAAAGCAGCACAGGCTCTGATTTTTTTATGTGTTAAGGCCCTCTTAGGAGACCAATATGCACCTACACAAGGGCTTTGAACCCCCGCACACTCACACCCTCTCCTGCCAGGGAAGAGACCCAAATTCCAAAATTATCCACTCCAAACAAGCATTTTCTCAGCCCACTCTGTATCAGCAGCCAGTGAGTAATTCACAGCAGGTCTAAGATTAGCTAACGAAGCACCGTGACTCATCAGCCAAGCCTCCGCGCCGCTGGGAAAATTCAATTTTTCTTTAGCAACAGAGGTTCAACTGTGGAAATTATAAATAATTAGGGTTTGGAGAGGCTGCAGTAACATGAGGATTCTTATTTAAGCCTCACAGATACAGATATTGGTGCCGGTGATGCTTTTGTGTCAACAGCATCACTGTCACCCTCCATAGCAGGACGGTGTCCCGGTGTCCTGTGGCAGGGCCATGGTGCCAGGCGGGAGCGGGTCCAGGTGGGAGTGGGTCTGGACGGGCGGGAGCACGCGGTGACAGTGCTCCGACCAGCAGAGCCTGATCCCCAACTGCTCATTAGCTCACACCCAGCAGCAAATTAAAGCCATGCAGAACCATTAGAGCTCCTGTGAACGACGCCGTGGAGCAAAATGATGGGGTGGGGGAAGAGTCATAGGCAGAATCAAAGCATCAGGATCCCCACCCCACGCCAGCCAGGAGCCACAAAACCAGACTGAGTTTCCACTCTGGAGCCAACGTGTGCTCCAGACCCTGCTCCCCTGCGCTTGTGTGCGGCCGCAGGGCTCGGACCCCATCCCTGCAGCTCCCGCTGGACCAGTGCTCCCCTGCCCAGCCTCTCTGCTCTCCTCCCCACCAGCCCTGCTGCCCAGCCCAAGCCTCTCGGCCAGGAGAGCCACCGTCACCCTCATCAGCCACATGTGGTGTCACCATCCGCATGCCAGGTCTGCCAGCAGCAGCAGCACAGCAGTCCATTCCAGCCAGGGCTATGCCAGTGTGTCCCCTGCCTCGCCTGGCAAGCCCCTGGGACAGCCCTCCACCGAATGGGGGCAAAAGCACACGGAAAAGGTGCTGTGTTTCAGGGGATTTGGCCCCAGATGGTTTCCCTGCTCCAGGCTGGGAAATGTGACACGGAGGGATGGGCTCTGCCAGCAGCTCCAGCCCTGGCACAGCTGGACCCCTCTCCTGCCCCCAAACCAGACCCCTGTGCCCCTCAGGACCAATGCTTTGTCCCCTGTGCCACCTCCGTCCACTGAAAGTGGGCCTCCAGCGTTACTCCATCGGCACCAAGGACTTTCAGCAAGGAAAACCAGCCCTTTCCCTGCCTGGAGCCACAGGCAGCTCAGCTGCCCTCAGCATTCCCTGTTGCAGCTACATTCTGCTTTAAGCCATGTTGGGCCTCAGTTATCAAAGCCAAATGCTCCAGGTTGTGGTGTCTAATGCAAACCAGCTTGCAGTTTATGTGCTTTTCCTCAGAAATCTGCTTTAAAAACAACTTGCCCAACTTTGTGTTTTATAAGATGCACTTAAAAAAATTGAATTTAGGAGAAATATTTTCCATACATGACAGATGTTTGATTGGATTAAAGCAAGCTTCCCTTTAATTGTGCTTGCTTGAGCCATCCTGCAGAGCTGGGCACCCATGCCTACCCCACTCCCTGTGCCCAGGGAGTCCCTCCTGTGCTGGCAGAACACAGAAACACGGACCAACTCCCAGTGAGAGCTGGGCTCCCCGGCAGCCTGTGGCTGGAGCCCCGCCAGGATGCAGGCAGGGACGGACAGGCCGGCACGGGGCAGCCGGGGCAGTCAGAGTGCTGGCCCTGGCCTCGGGGGGCCCTGCCGAGGGACCAGAGAGGTTTGGGGCAGGGGGACCCAAGATCCCACCTGGCTCCTGCTGCTTGAGGCTGCTCCCTGGTCTAACAGCAGAGCCATAAACCCTGAGACACGGAAAAAACCACATTGAGCCTGCTTGGAAGTCCTCTGCTACAGGCAGGAATAAAAAATGGACAGTATATGATCTGAAGATCTAGTAAAATAAGAAAATACCCACATTCTGGAAGAGCAGGTATTTCTTTCGCCAAGATAAAGCTATTTTTACATTTAACGCTCAATTTCCTCAAGAAGGAACACTTCAGTTTCAGGATGGATTACTGCAGTGAGGCTGCAGCTAGGCCAGGAGGACAGATCAATGCAAAGCTGCTGCTAAAATCCAGCACGTTCTCTGTGATGACAATTTTTCCCAGAGGCAGTGATTGGAAACCCCATGGAAATGGGATGGGGCAGCAGGGACTGAAGGACATGGGGGGATGCTGCTGTCATGGGCTGTGCCCGACCAGAGAAGGAGATTTGGTTGGTTCTGGTTTTCTGGACGGCCCAGGGGAGCTGCTCTGCCTTTCCTTCAGTCCTCAGCACGGACGGACAGCAGGGACCTGCTCTGCCTGTCCTCGCAGCACCTGCCTGCCCTGGCTCCCGCAGCACAGCGTGCGCTCCGAGGCCAGGCTGGGCCACGCTTTAAACGTGTGACGTGCTGACACTGCTCCTGCCACGGCTCAGTGAGGAAAGGAGAAGTGAGGAACAGAACAATGAACCCAGACACTCACCACTGCACCACCGCTCCCAACACGCAGCCTCGTCAGCAGCAAAGGCAGAGCTCTTCAGGAAACGGATTCTCATCCTGATCACTTTAAAATGGGTCTTCCCCAATTCAGGACTAGGGTAGGAAGAAAGCTGCAATGTCACAAACTCAGATTAGGAGAAGCATTTACCTCAGGTCAGTGGGAAAGCCTGGGAGCCTGCAGTGCTGGTGCTGCAGAAGGGCTGGAGGAGCCCTGCTGTGGGCAGCGGTGCCCCCAGAACACACTTGTTCTTCTTTTCAAGGCTGTTCTGCTCTAGGAGGTGTTTTAGGGAGGTGTGGGGACTCCCAAGGGAGCGCAAGAGGCACCTTGGTGAAGAGAGGAGGATGGTACTGGGGTGCAGGCAGCCCCCCATGGAAGCCCCTCACAGAGCTTGGCTTTCCCTGCCTCTCCAATGGCCTGGAGGATGCCTGGGAAGTGCCCAGAGGGGGAAGGGAGAACAGAAAAACTTGAAACTGGAAGAGAGGCAAGGGAAGCTTTAGGGAAACGTCACAGGTTTAGACAGAAGCAGGTGTGACAATGATTTGCCCACCACCACTCCAAAATTTAATCTGCAGATTTAGAATATTAGCAAAGGGCCTTATTACAAAAAATACTGATAGGTTCGGTATTAGTTTGAATAATGGAGAGGAACTTTGGACAAGGGTTTGGAGAGACTGGACAAGGGAGACTGGCTTCACATTGGCAGAGGGCAGGGTCAGATGGGATATTCGAAATTCCTCCCTGTGAGGGTGGGCAGCCCTGGCACAGGTGCCCAGAGCAGCTGTGGCTGCCCCTGGATCCCTGGCAGTGTCCCAGGCCAGGCTGGACATTGGGGCTTGGAGCAGCCTGGGACAGTGGGAGGTGTCCCTGCCATGGTGGGGGTGGCTCTGGATGGGCAGCACAGAGGATGCTGTAGACCACTCACTGAATGTTATATTTAGGTTTTTAACCTGATGCAGCTTTTCCTCTGACAGGGTAAAAGACTGAATTAAGCCATTCCAACCTCTCATTATTAAAAGTGACATTTAGAATCTTCCACATTAGCTTTTTTAAACCAGTTAAGAAATGAACAATCACTGTACTCTTGGTTTATGCATTTGTACTTGCTGAGAAATTATTTTCATTTATCTGCACAATGGCCAAGGCAAAGAAGCAATTTGCTAGAAGATTTGCCTTTTCAGCCTCGCCAAAACCCGAGTCACCTTTTCACTGAGGAGCAGTGGGGCAGCTCCGGCAGCCCCCACAGACCCACAGCTGGGCTGTGGTTCGATGCTGTGTAAGGTTGGGCTTTAACCCACCTCTGGCACTGAGCTGCTGATCCTGAGCAGGACCTGTGTCCCACACGCTCACCTGCCTCCCAAGCACCATTTTCTCTATCCCATGTTTTCACTGGAACTCGCTGTGGCAGTTCTTAGTAAAGTGGCAAAAATCCAGTGACTCACCTGCAGCACTGGAATGTCACTCTGTGTTTCATTCTTTAGCTGGTGTTAGGACAGACAGACAGACACCTGTCAGACCAGCGGGCATCACAAGGGACACAGGTGAAACCAGGAGACCTGCCTCACCAACTTTCCAGTGCTCTGGAGGAGGGTCCCTGCCCAGCCCCTGGCACAAGGGGCAGCAAAACAGCTTTGGAACTTCCTGCCTGCTGACACTGACAGTTCCCCTCACCTCTCAGCAGCAGTCTCAGGCAGTAACAGCCCATTGTTTGCTCTCCACAGGGCACAGCAATGTCAGGAATGTCCCACACCCAGGTGCAAGGAGAGCAGCAGCCCTGCCTGGACACAGCAGCCTGCAAGGGAGGACAGGAAGGTTTCTGTCGTGGATACAGGCACTCACTCCTCCATCAGCCCTGAGAGCAGAACTGCTGCTGAGAGGGCACAAGCTGCCAGTGCCGATCTATTGGGGCAGAGCCCAGGGGCAGCAGTTCTCACTGTGCTGTGACACAGCTGGCTGCACTGATGTGCACCAGGGCTTTACTGTAGAGACAGGGGGAAAAACTGGACATTGCCTTAACTCCACCCCGGGGACACTCCAGCATTACAGGATGGACACCAGACCTGAGCAAACCCTCCCAGCCCATGTCATGAGCCAAGCCTAGAGAAAATCAGTGGCCCCACATGTGAGGTATCACAATTTCCTCACACCCAGCAGAGATGACCAGCTGGTCTGAAGAATGCTCCTGCCTGCTCATGGGACCCAAGTGCCGTGGGCTGCCTGCTCAGGAATGTGGTCAGCATTCACCTGTCCTTGGCATCTCCCTCAACCTTGGAGCAGCCTTTCACACGTGGGATGGAGCAGCCCTTCAGTAGAGATGGGAGCAGACAAGTACTTTTCCTGGGACTAGTGGGGAGTAGGGTCCTGGTTATTTTTGTTTGCCTTTTTAAATTATTTTTCAAGTGAACAGAAGGCTGCTTGTACCTCCCCACAGCTCACTGCTGTAATGCTACAGCCAGACACTTGGCAGCACTTTTGGGCAGGGATTTTGTACAATGCACAACTGTGTGAGCAGAAAATACAAAAACCACCTCACAGCCATCAGCTCAGGCCAGGCCTAGCTTGAGAAGATGCTAGAAAAAAACCTCACAAAGAGCCCCTGAGGCCAGACAGGCAGGGGCTAAGAAAGGCAGAGCTGTTCCTCCCGGAGCAGGAGCGCTCCCGGCACAGGAGCACCTCTGCCAGCCTGGGACAGGCCCAGCGGGCGCCTGGGTAAACACACACTGCACAAAGGCTTCACACAAGGTGCAGGAACACATCTCCTGCTATATACTGCTGTCCTTCTTACACTTATTTTTGGAAAACAGGAAGCTCATTGATTTGTTTGCAGAGGTGACCAAAACCGGCCTCGGGAAACAGCTGTCCTGGTTCAGCATTCCATGTTCTACACCGCAGCCTTCCTGCTGTTCTGAGGGATGCAGATTTCACTTAGTGCCAGACTGAGACTCAGCACAAGGGTTTTGGTGCTGAGCTCTCCTTGTAGCACTTTGCTGCAGAACCGGGAAGCTCTGACCTCTCTTGCTGACATTCAAAGACCACGATGTGAACCATAACAAACCAGGAAAACCCGAGCCCGTGTGATTTCCGACCCAGTCGCTCTAACTCAGCGAGAGTTCATCCCTGTGTTTGCTGCAGCAGACCCAGCTGACAGGAAGCAGGATCGGTGCAGAGATCCTGCAGCTCCAAGGCAACCTCCAACAGCCAGACAACACTTTACTGAGCAGGGACACTCTGAGCTGTTTTCTCCAGCACCAGAAGCAACAGATCACCCCAAATTAATGTTTCTGGACTGAGGGAATCCAAGGAAAAGCTAGACTAAGGCAAACAAAAAAATTTAGCTGATAAAGTTTCAAAATCCTGTCCATACACCACTGCAGTTTGTGAACCATTTGAACTTGGCAAAAAAGCTGTTTGTTTGCTGGTTTAGAGCTGTGCATCACCTCTTGGTCATGGGTAAGGAGAGAATCCTTCTACCCAACAACATGTTCAAAGGACCTTAAATCCCACTCACTGCCTAGGTGTGAGCACACAGTTCAAGCTCCTGTTCAGTTCAGAACATGGATTCCGCCCCTGGCTGGAGCCAGCAGCTCAGCACTCACCCTACGCACGCAGCACGGGCAGGCCCAGGCTGTGCTGCTCTTCCACGTGACTTTGGGAAGCACAGGCGCAAGACCCAAAGCCATCCAAGCCACCAACACTGCTTGTTCATGTACCTGAAAGCACTGATTCTCTCTGCTCTGCAGTAAATGACATGAGAAAGCTTTAACATGCAATGAGAGCCACATCGCTGTGTGTTGCACATCTTCCAAGGTTTAATAGACACAAAGTGAGTCCATTGTACTTAAGACACGATAATGATTTCATTCTATTGCATGTCCTGACCCAGTTACATTTCTCAGAGTACAGTATTGAATAAAAGTTCGGTAGCTTTAAAATTAACAAGTGTGTGAAATCTGTAAGTAAAATAAGCAGCAGCAATAATCTGGGGGATTTTATCAAGAATAGCTAACTTTTAAGTAATAAATACATTCCGAGTTGTGGTTTTGCTGTTCTCCTAGTTCATTGCCATCCGACTGGTCAAATTCTCATTCTAGGGTAAGATATCCTTAAGCCTTTCCTGCCTCACACCAGAAGAGCCTCCCGACTCCGCGTCCCGGTGCCTGTCACCTGTCCCGGACGGAACGCGGAGCACTCTGCCCAGGAGCCTCATCCTCGTGCCGTGCGCACGGCAGCCTCCCGGTTCTCCTGGGAGCACGTCAGGGTGTTACAGACTCGGTGACCCTCTAGGAGAACAGCTGTGCTCGTCTTCTGTTACCTTGAAGAAAGCCAGAGAGGGAGAGGTTACTGTGACGGACCGGCATGAGTGGCAAGGCACACGCTCTGGGCTCCCTCTAAATATAGTCAGGAATTCTCCTGCTCCCAGCTGGCCCAGCAGGCAGAACCAGCAGTGGCTGCAGCTTGGGAAAAAAGCTGTCAGGTTAACAAACCCAAAGTAAGAGTAGAATTTTCCCCAAGATCGACATGATATGAATTTCAGTGATGATAATAAATCTTCGGTCTGGCTTAAAGACTCTGAAGTGCCTGTTTGGATGGGTTACTGTAGGTTAATCCGCCACAAGTCCCCACAGAGCGCGCCACGTGAAGAACATCTGCCTCCACTTTCTGAATACAATCTACAAAATAGGATTACTCTCCCCTCGAGAGCAGCCCTACAGAAGCTTTTCTAAGTACCTGCAAGTGCTCAAGCCATTGGCTGCAGCCACAGTGCCCCAGCCCCAGTGCATGGCGAGGCAGAGCAGCTGTGCCCTGGCAGTGCTGCCCCGCAGGCTCCCTGCCCTGCCCCACACACCGTGGGCTCCACAGGGCCCCTGGCACAGCCAGCGTCCCTCCCCAGCCTCATGTGCCACACTGCTGTCACTGGCCCTCGCAACAGCTACCAGTCCTGGGCTCAGGGCTGATGGCCTGGGACAGATGTCACTCCTGGAGAGCATGCCTGGCAAAAGCTAGGGAAGTCCTCCCCTGTCCCCTGCATGCAGGGGGACTCACACTGGCCCTGTAAGCCAGATTACAGTGTGCCAGCCCGGGAGCAGTTCAAGGGGAGGATCCTCTTGCCTTCAAGTCAAGAAACCAGAAGACACGTGAACAATTTGGTGATACAGAACCGCGTGAGCGAATGGCACAGAGATGTCCATTCCCCCTGGCCAGCTGCAGAAGCATCACTGCACCTCACTTCAGTGCAATGCAGCTCCAACAGCCCAAGAGTATGACCAGCCCGAAGGCTGTGCCACACCAACTCCAGCCGAGATGGAGCTGCAGGAGACACCAGCTCGGATCTGTGCTCCTGACACAACCAGTGGGATACATGGAGGAGCAGATCAAAAACCTTCAAAGCACCCCCAGCTGAGGTTTGTGACTTACAGAGCAAATGAACCAAGAACACCACACACAGCAAGAGGATCATATCCCCAAAGCTGCTGACATGGCAGCAGCACTGCTTCTGCAGGCAGGGGACCCAAAGTGACACTGATTTGCTCAGACTCAGCATCCAGAATGATCCTCAGCATTGCCCGCACAATGGAGAATGCAAAGAGCTGATTCAATACACCATGAGCATCTGTCCCAAAAGCTGTGTTTCAGAGAAGCAGTGCAATCAAGTTTCATACATTTATTTAGGAGAAACTGGGAGGTCTCACCTCAGGGCTCTACTACCTGCAGTCAACAAATTCATACTTAATCTTGCAGGAGAATCTATTCATTTGTCTTCTGATGAACAGAGAGACTTTCAAGAGCACACAGAAACTCACTTGCAGGTTTATCACCTTAACACCTAGGAAAGCCTTCCTGAGGCCCAGGGACCTGAAATAATATCCCTCAAGTAGCTTTGAAAGCACTGGCCCTTCAGAAACAGATTACAGAGAGAGATCTTGTCTAAACAGGAAAAAATGCATTTCCTGGCTGAGGAGGTAACAGCAAGCCCTTGGGATTCTTTGGGAGGAAGAAAGAATCACACCAGAAGTACAATGCCAAACAGGTCTGAGGGAAGGGTCCTGCCACTGCCAGGGCACATGGGGCTCCTCCATGGGCACAAGGATTGAGGCCAAACCTCAGCTACTTTGGGAACTACCTCAGGGCAAATATCAGGGATTCTGTCCTGTGGGAGGAGAAAGCTACCAGCAACAGAGCAAACTGCTTTAGAACAGCTGGATGCTCCTTGGCTTGGGACGCTGGAACCTCAGCACCCAGCTCAGGTGCCTGTGCCTGGGTGGGTGCCTGTCCCTGGGCGGGGACAGAGCCCTGCAGCCGGGCTCGAGGGGCACGGCAACCCCACGAGAGAGCTCTGGCGTCTCTACCGATGCAGCAGTTTTCATGTGTCCAAGAGGAGCTGCACAGTGACAGCTCCTCATACACTCTCACGTCATCCCTGGAAAACTTCAGAAATTTATGTTTAAAAAACCACTTCCAACATGGAGCAGTAACCGAAGCCCCATGTTCCAGGCATCACTGCTACAGTGTCCAAGGGTGGGTGTCCAACGCAGCTCTCCTGAAGCCAAGCGCTTGTTCATAATTACAGAAATAAAGTTTTGGATCAAATAAAGCAGTTCACAAATCCAGATTTAACAGCAGCAGCAGTGTGCAGAAGACAATTTATCTTTGGAGGTTGCTGCACCCCAAATGTGCCCAAGCAGCTTATTTTGAGGATTATTTTCTAATCATAAAGCAATTAACAGCAGGCTGTAATTCAGCATCACCAAATCAGTCTTTGGACAGCCATCTCTCCTTGGGGGAAGTGCAGAGAGGCCACTGCTACAGTGGACTGGCAAAGTCCTTCCTTCCCACGCCTTCCTCCTGCAGGAGGAGGGACAGGGTGGCAGCTGGGATGGCAGCTGGCATGGTTGGTGGCTCCAGCCATCTCTGGCCCACGGGATGGGGTTTTGGAACCGCCTCCAGCTCTCAAGGCACCAGAGTCCAGCTAACCTGAGCAGCCTGGCAGCTACATTCTCCAACACTGGAGTTCTCAAACTCCATCACCCAAGCATCCTTATGACAAATCCTGCATTAAGGGTTTCTTTTCCTTTGGAAAAGACTGTTTTCCACATGAAGAAACGGCTCAGGTTATTGGCCTGCATCAAAACAGAGCAAGTCATTGCTCACAAGAGAAGTCAAACTAGTAATTTGCTACAATTCATTTCTTCAGCTGCAGAGAGCACACAGGAAACATGCTTTATAAAGAAACCCAGGCTGGCCAATCCTGCTCTAGCATGGACTAACACAGATGAAACTGGAACTGGTACACCAGTGAAGGCACGCGCTCCTTCAGAAATTCATCAGCTTAATGAGAAGAGCCTTCATTAAAACTTGCCCAGCTCCTCCCTTCCAGAGACACGCAGGCAGCGACCAGGCCATGAGGACATGGCCAATGCAGGGCAGCAAGAGGGTCACGTGGGAACAGCTCTGTCACCAGAACCTCCGTCACTGGTGACCCTCTCACTCAGGTGAGGTCACTCACCTGCACGGGCACCTTCACCTCACGCTGCATCTGCAGGGATGGGAGCACTTCTGCTGCCTGTGGGCACCTGGGGGGCAGGACACACAGCCACAGCCCTCACACTCCAGAGGGACATTGTCACCTGCGCACATGGCAGGGTCCTGCTGCTCCTGCTCTGGCAGAGAAAGCACCAGGAGAAGCAAGAGAGCACTCGCAGCAGACTGAAGAGCTGCAGACTTGGGGCACAGGGCTGTGGATGTGAAGAACTCGAGCCCTCCAGGAGCTGAGGTATTAAGCCCCATCTGTGTCCTTGCTGCTGGACACGAGAAGCCTATTTCAGCTGCACGTAATCTCAGGACGTGCAGAGCTCGTGATCTGGCTAATGCAGAGCTCATGTGTTCTGTACAGGTAGGGAGACGGCACACAAAACTGCTGCAGCAAGCAGATTTAAGGAAAGTAAACCAGACCCCATGTGGTTTATAACCCCATCCAGCAGCCAAGAACCCTGCAGCTGCTCGCTCACTCCCCCACCAGTGGGATCGGGGAGAGAACTAGAAGGACAAAAGCTGAAGAACTCATGAGTTGAGATAGACAAATTAACAGAGAAAGCAAAAACTGTGCACATAAGCAAAGCAAAACAAGAAACTAAATCCCTGCTTCCATGGTCAGGCAGGTGTTCAGCCATCTCCAGGAGAACAGGGCCCTATCACATCTAACTGTGACTTGGGAAAACAAATGCCATCACTCCAAATGTCCCCCCTTCCTCCTTCTGCCCCCCACTTCACATACTGAGTATGATGTTATATAGACTGGAGTATTCCCTGGGTCAGTTGGGGTCACCTGTCCTGGCTGTGTCCCCTCCCAACCTCCCACACACCTCCAGCTCCCTCCCCAGCATGGCCACACGAGGGGAAGGAAAGGCCATGGCTCTGTGCAAGCCCCGTTCAGCAATAACAAAAACACCTCTATATTATCAACCCTGTGTTCAGCGCAAATCCAAAACACAGCCCCAAATCAGCCACTGTGAAGAAGTTAAATCTATCCCAGCCAAAACCACCACACCTCCACTCACCCTCATCTAGTCTGCAGCATCCAGGGCAGCAGCTCCATACATCTGTTACAGTCAGGAGCAGAGCTTGTCACTCAGCCCACACAGCCCTGCTCACCTTGATCCCAGCACCACCGACAGGGACTTATGGAGAAAACACAACACATGGAGGCTGAAAAACAACAGCTTGTCTGTTTTTCAACACTAAGAGCCTTCACATCAATTTCTGGGATCAAAAGCCTACCTTTCACACCTGAACATGAAAATGGGAAATAGTCAAATGTTCAGCACCAGGCTGGATGGGGCTTGGAGCAACATGGTCTAGGGGAAGGTGTCCTTGGCCATGGCAGGGGGGTGGAACAAAATGATCTTTAAGGTCCCTTCCAACTCAAATCCTTCTGTGATTCTACAGTTTGTATCACCCTGTTGTGTCACCTGGCCCCACGAGCCAAGCAGCTGCATGTGCCATTAGCAGCGCACGGCTGCTGTGTGAGGATCCTGCTCATTCCTCACCTGCAGAGCACAGGCTCCCTTCCCCACACCCAGCTACCGACAAGTTTGCCAAAATCCACTGTTACCTTTTGGCCCAAAGTAGCCTTTTCGTAAGTGCACCTTGAAGGTACTCAATACTGTACAAATACCTGCTTAAGCACCACGGAGGCAGGATGAGCTCCAAGCCCTTCCTGGGAAGCCAGAGAATTCCCTCGGGTGCCCCTTGGCTCCCACCCTGCAGTTTTCTGTGCTTGCTGGGAAAAGGGGAATTCGGACACCTCCACTTGAGTTCAGAAACCAAACACGTAAATAAATGCAATTCAGGAAAATGTACAGAAGTTTTGTTTTTACATTATTTGTAAAAGTTTTCCGAGAAACCAGTTTTCAGGTTCTTTGCCCAGACATCTCTCCCATCCATTGCCCTGAGACTCCGGCACAGTCCCTAATCCCGTGCAGACCCTACAGGCACTAGGTGCACTGCTGTGGGACACCCACCTGCCCTGCCACCACGGGCACGCTTGGCCAGCGCTCCCGCCGGGGCCTGGAGACCCTCAGCCCCGGGAGCAGCTCACTGTGCTCCCAAGGGAGTTGCTAAGCCCTTGGGTGGATACAATCTCCTCTGGCAGCTGAAGTTACAGCTCCCGAAAGCCGATCGCATTCCTGGGCATCGGCACAGCGCAGGTGCAGTTAGAAATAGCACAATGTATGGCCTGGTGGCATTTCCAAAAAATACGCCTGGGAGCAGAACGTGGACGGAGAGGGGCAGGACATGGCTGGCAGGACAGGGAGCAGCAGCACAGATCTAGGTGTCTCCAACTGCAGTCCCTGGGCACGATGGGCAAATGCTTTCGGGAATGGGAAGATCAGCGTGATGTCACCTGACGTGCAGTTCCAACCATCAGCACTGGGCACACAAAAATGCAGCACAGTCTGTTTTGGACTTGTTCTCCCACCTCGTATTAGCATGCAAAGACGCTGAGTCCAAGCTGTTTGCAGGAAGACTGCAAAACTAATTAAATTGGATGCCTGGTTTTAGTGGACTGAAGCACCTAGAAAGCAGGCCAAGAAAAATCTCAAGCATTCACCTTCTGTGCTGAAGAAGATGACGTGACCAGGCAGGTGTGTCAAAAAATATAGCTATCACACCAATCATCCCCATCACTTTATATCGAGGTACAATCGCTTTTTGCCACTAGTAGAGCAGAAGAGAGGAGGTAAAAGGGAAAGAGGAGTGATTTAGGCTGTTTCACAAGCTGCTGGCAGCAGCACGGGCTGCATGGACACACAGAGCCCTGAAGACCTTTGAAGGTGAAGTCACAATGTGATGTTCCAGGTTTTACATTAGTGGTTTCTATAGACAGTGAGCATGCAGCCAGCGCTCAGTTTGCTGCACACAGTAGGATGTGATGGATACCTCGATGTACTGACACTGAGGGTCTATTAAGCTCATAGCAGTAAAATGAAAGCCTTCAGCATTTGCAAGTTTAATGGGTCCACGGTCACAGCTTGGGGACAGGGGATAGAGAGAGGAAGAATAAAGGATTTTCCCAACTGAAAAAGCAAAGGAATATACATCTTGTAAAGTTATTTCATATAGAGGTGTAGATGAAAACCTCCAAGCAGTTTTTACTAGAGGTTTTACTGCATGTCTGTCCAGGGAAGAGGGATCTGCCATAAGGAGCTGTTGAGGAGGATCACAGAGCAGCAGACACAGCCCTGTGCCACAGCAGGACCTGCTGAACCTGCCAAGGGCCCGTCCCTGCAGGAACACTCTCCCCACACAGCGGGGTTGGAGCAACACATGCTCCTTGTAAAGGCCCTGATCCCACCACACAGTGCACTCCTGGAGCAGGGACAGGGTGGCCTTTGGGAACACATCTCCTTCCCTCCTGTGCCCCAGCCCAAGGCAGAGCTGGGGCTGTGCCCACAGCCACTGCTCATTCCCAACAAAACCTGTGTGACACCAGCCCAAGGATCCTTGCTCCCCTTCCCGGCCCTCAAATGGGGTTTTCTTTAGGGAAAGGCAAACATCTGTCACTCCAAGCAACTGCTTTCCTCGTGCCTTGAGCTGGATCCTTGATGTCCCACACCAGAGAAGCTACAGAGCAGCACCACAAGATGCTGAGCAGATGCGTCTCTCCTGGCACTACTATAAACCCAAGAGAGTGTTACAAGTTTGAGTTCTACAGGCTACTACTCTGCCTGTTGTTTTTCCAGAAACTTGTTTTACTTAATTAAAACCCTGTCATTACCTGACTAGTACTTTCTTTGCAAAGAAACCCCAAAGCAGTAACAAGAAGCGATCCTACCAGCTTTTCCAACTGAAACCAAGTTGAAAAAAAAACCCCCTAACACCCAATTTTTCCAGTTTTATGCATCCACAAATGACCTGCAACGTCTGTACATTTTTTCCAGTAACTACCCTCTGCAGAACAGATCACATGCCAGAAGACAGAAAATTTCACAATAGAAAGTGTCACCAGTCACAAACTTCTGCTGCACCCAGGATTAGCACAAGCAGTGTCAGTGTTGAAGTCACCCCCTGGACTCTTTCTCATGTCAAAAAGCCCTTGTGCCACTGCCAGAGAAGCCTCACCACGATGGATTTCATAGTGTTCTCATGCAGTATTACCAGGTTACCCAGAGCAGCTGTGGCTGCCCCATCCCTGGCAGTGTCCAAGGCCAGGTTGGATGGGGCTTGGAGCAACCTGGGATGGTGGAAAGTGTCCCTGCCCATGGCAGGGGGTGGAATGGGATGGACTTTAAGGTCCCTTCCAATCCAAACCATTTCATGTCATCCTTCAGGAAAGGACAGTCAATGAGCAGCTGAAGCAAACATTTCAGTTCTACCTTAGGGAAAATCAAGGAAAGCAACAAAATTCAATCCTCCTGCATGGAGAGAATTAGGTACAGACAATTCTCTCTGAAATAATGAGCAGTTTTGTAAGCGATGTACCAAAACTCCAGACATGCTGGTCTAACTGGGATCTAGGTAAATGTGACATGTGGAACACAGGAAGTTCTGTAGTTCTGCTTTTCTAGTTTTGCAGTTCTTTATCCAACTGTCATGTTGCCTCTAGCCTGGCAGACTGTGGTGGCAGCTCAGCTCAAACACAGAAGGCAGGAAATCACCTGTGGCCAGCTGAAGGAGGCCAACAAAATAGTGATACATGATAAATGTAAATACTCATAAACACATGCAGAGGTTTGGCTGAAGAGCACAGGAGGAAGGAAAGTTTTGGTCTAATGTCGGCCATGCCATCATTTTCTTGTCATTCTCCATGCTCTTCTTTCCCCAGTTTACAGACCTGCTCTGCACCTGTCAGATCTCATCATGTCTCTGGAGCAGGGGCTGCTTCTCCTCCTCAAGGCCCTGCCCTGCAGCCTCTCACCCCCATCCGTGCCAGGTCCTGCCAGTACCAGCAGCCAATGCTCTCCACGGGCTGATGTGTGCTGGGCAAGCATCCTCCCATTCTGACTTCAGCTCTGGCCTTGAACTCCTCTTGGCCACACTTGCCTACTCCCCATGACTGACAGGCACAGCCCATCTGTCTGATCTGAAGCATTAGGTGCTTCTTCAAGCTGTCCCTTCTCCTCCAGCTGGGCCATGCCAGCCCACCCAGGGCCCACAGGGGCAAGGACAGATGTCAGGAATGGTGACGACATCGGTCCTTACCGCTGTCCCACACTGCTTACGCACACAGTGAAGACAGTTCCGAGGATGAAGTTCGCTGCTCCTTTAACCACAGCACTGTCCGGACAGGAGCCATGGATTAGCCAGAACTCTTCCACTGGCAAGGACAGTACATTCTAGGCAGCAGGTTTATTTATACTCCTGATCTAGCTAATAGGAATTTGGGTCCAGTCCAAACACTCTTGATATAACACAGTCTTTAGGCAGAGTTAAGCAGCAGCTCTGTGGGTGAGATCAAGGAGGAAGCTGAAATGCTGCTGCAGTTGCCCAGTCACCCCGGGTACACAGCAGGAATATGCTGTGCTCTGGTTATTTAGTCCACCCAGGCTTGCTGAGACGGAGTCATAACCTGAGCAAAACAAGGCCTTCATCACACTCAAGCAAGGGGTGAAGTCCCATGACAGAGGGTATAAAAAAAATCCCATTTTTCACATGAGCACTGACCATGCCAGTCCCACTGCATTATGATAGCTTAGATAAAGAAGAGGGTTTACAGGAGCAGCACTGGCTTGCTCACACAGAGTCCTTCAAGCATGAAACAGAGCAGAGCATTCAGGGGACAATATAATGAACCACACTGCATAAAGCACAGCCTTTTACGCTAGGCTCTTCCTACTGGTTACTTCTGGTTTTCAACAAAACGTTAATCCCTCCCCTTGCCTCACACCATCAGAGATGAGGTCTTGTCTGGACAGCGATGACTGGAAGGTTGTGAAATTATTCCAGTTTTATCCAAGTGACTGGATTCTCCCATGGACTTCTATTCCCAGTATTTCTAGGGATCACATTTTCATCCCAGGCAGATTGTTTGATGAGAAAGGGAGACCCATCCCCATTCATTACAAAGAATCAGCTCTCATGTTTCTATTCCCACGTAATGTCCTCCCACAAAGAGGTGAAGCCCAAAGGAATTTAATTTGATCCAGGCCATTCCCCAGTGACACGCTGAAAATTTAAGCACAACCCAAACCTCAAGTACTGTGAGAGATACTGAAATACTGTTCCTGAAAGACAGTTTTTGGAACAATCATTTTGAGGAGCCATAAAGGGCCTTCATAAGAAATCCAGAGGGGTAAGAGGGAGGGGAGCAAAGGGCCCCCAAGGGCCCGGAACTGTTACAAGTAACTGCTGGGCACCAGCACTTGCATATGATAAATGTCATCTTAATTCCAGGGAAAGTTTTAGTCCTTTGAACCAAGGAAACTGAAAGACTAGGAGCTGTTATTCTTCCAGGCACTCAGGGTTAGTTCTGATGCAAACAAAGCACTTCAATACTCACCGCATCCCAGAAGTGAAGGGCACAGGGCTACAGGTTTATCAGCTTCCTCACAGTGTCCTGCCTGGCCTGCACTTCCCTCTGAGGATGGGAGCTCCAATTCCCACAGCCCCAAAAGAGAGGAATTAGAGCTTCTCACCACCTCTGAAACTACCCGCACCAACTAAAAGCCAAGCATTTCACAGTTGTCAACCTCAGATTTTATGGAAAAACAAATGCAAACAAATAGTGGAATATAAATTAAAAAATGCACCAGGAGGCTTTTTATAGGAAGCATTAGTCTAGCAATTACTCACCTGATACTGGAGGCAAAGCTATGTCTCAAACTGTGTTAAGAGATCTCTTATTTCTGGAGTCAGGTGCTCGACTGCCTTTGCAGCTTCTGTGATTGCTTTCCGGTACATCCCTTTCTTCTTGCGATTAAATCTCAGTTTGAAAAACTCCGAGAAAGGAGAAAGTTTTGAAACAGATAGGAACGAAGTTGTTGGAGAACCAAACCATGACACTTTAGCTTCTCGCCATGAAGGTTCCCCGTTTTCCTTCTGGCTAAGGTTTATGTCAAGAACACGTGCTGGCCACCACGGAAACCCATGAATTTTACCCCAGACAATATCCCCCACTGAAACAGTCCTTCCATCTTCTGTAACACATTTAGACACACTCTGGGTGTGCAGTCTGACTGTCAGTGGCGGCACAATTTTACGCTCATCTTTTGAAGATGAAGAGACAGAGGCATCATCACCAGGCAAAAAGTCACACAGTTCTGGTGATGTCACTTCTGAACTAGATGACTTGGATTCATCTAGACTGTCATTGCTACACACCGATAAACTAGAAGAATCTGCTTTTCTTTTACGGTAATTCATGAGGAAAGCCAAGTTATCATGTCCATCTTTACCCTGGGGAAACCTTTTAAAGTCATCATCTTCACCTGAACTTCCTGATGATATCTCAGCCAAACTTCTGTCGGTGGACTCATCATTGTAGAATGCTCCAGGATTGGACTCCCTGCTGTTCTGAAGGACATTGATTTCATCAATCAGTTCTGCCTTATAAATTGAAACGCTCTGACCATCATTGACGCGATGGGGCTTCAGCCGTATCTTTGGGGGTGGGACATCCACACTGGAATGCACTGGCCGCGTGAGCTTCAGTTTTGGAATGGAAGCAAGCTGGCTGCCTGCTGACTTGTCCATTAAACATTTGGTTTGTCGACATCGTTCAGAGTCCCTGGTCTCCTCTTGGTCCCCGGCTCCGTTCTGCAATACTCGCTCCGGACAGAATGGTTTAACCGAGCCATGAACCCGGGAAGGGATTTTTACCACTTCACCTTTCCCTTGTGGAGTACTGTAGGATATTTTTATAACTGGCGTTCGATGCACCAGTTCCCCAGAAAACTTGTCATCCTCCCTCTTCTCTCTTTTGTTCCTTTTCTCCACGTAGTCAGAGTCGCTGTGCTTTTTCTGCTCTTTGTCCTGAATGCTCAGCTTCCTCCTGGCTTTGGCGTTCTGCCGCGGTGCGCTCGCGTCCTCGGGGTTCAGAGTGTTCTTGCACTTCTCGCAAAGGACCTGCCTGGGCCGCAGCCTGATGGTGCTCATGATGAGCCTCCCCGGGTCCCTGTTGCGTGACAAACGCCTCCTCGTTCTCTTGATAGTCCGTGGCGGCGGCTGCGGGACCCACTGGTTGTAGGTGTGCCGCAGCCACAGGGGCCGGGGGAAGGGGGCTCCCTCGAAGTACGGCGGGTAGGGCGGGAGGCTGCCCAGCACGGGCAGCAGCGGCGGCACCTGCTCCTCTCCGCTGCCCTTGGCAGGCTGCTCGCCGGCGGGCTGCGGCTCTGGTGTGGCACCTCGGCCGTCGGCAGCTCCGTTAGCGCAGCCATCGGCGGGCGGGTCCTCGTGCTTGGGGAGGGAGGATGGCAGACAGAACAGTCCAGACCTAAAATGGGGCGAGAAGGGCAGGGAGAGAAAGAAACAGAGTCAGAAGCTTTGAAAGGTGCTTCTCTGGGAACCCAAAAGATCCTGACCCCCCACAACTTCAGTACTAAGAACACAACACTTTCTCTTGACTCTCAAGACCAGACAGCCAATTCTGCCCCTGAAAAAAATAACAGCAGTGCAGAAATTTGGCAAGATGTCCAACTCTTCTCCCAGAAAAGGCACAGGGATCAAAACCTCTCTTTCTATTAACTATTTGCACAAACTTTTGCTCTAAGAAGTTGTAAGTTTTATCCCACAAAGCAGTTTACTGCACCAGGAGGCTGGCAAGGCCAGAGAAGGGATGTTATACAGATTAGCCTAGGGAGCTATGAAACTGCCCTTCTTCTCACTGTAGATGGATGGCTGATTTTCCAGCTTTTCATTCTAAGCCTGACGACCTTGACTTGGGTGGATAACTTGAACAGGTTCACCAAGACACAGCTCTGCTCCTCTCCCCCCGTCTCTCCATGTACAGCTGTATTTGTTAAGGTAAGGAATCCACTACTCCTCCAGAGCAGCAAGGTTAACAATGATGATATTCTGTCCTTGAATGCTAAGTCTCGTAAGGCCACCAAAGTCTGGATACAGCATCTTGCCTGGATATTGGCAAAAGCAAATCCTCTGAAATGTTGAAACTCACAACTGCAATTGATGTCCCCAGAATTTATGCCCTTGGCCTGGCATTAGAAGTATTAGGCTAAAACAGCACTGGGACAGATTCTGCCCTGACACACTGACTCTGACTGGGCAATGCTTGCTGCCTTGGCTTTGCAGAGACACTGCTGCAGAGAACATACCTACAGTGAAGTTTGTGGGCTTTTTAAATAATAACAAAATGTTGTATAGGAGAGCCATGGAGACAAAGGAATGGAGAACAGATACAGACCAAATACCAGTGGGCTTTGGATGCTACATTCCCATTCCCCTCCTTGCCAGCCATTGCTTTCTTTCCAATCGCCAGGAAGGAAAGACCCTTCCTGAGGCAAGGGAGGAGTTTCTTGGTGATATCGCAGAGAGGGACACTTTGGTAAGCATTAGCAGAAGGGCACTGAAGAGGAGCTGAAGGTGTCTGCTCAGTCCCACACCTCTGACCAAGAGCATCACAAAGCCACTGCCATGGGTTTCTGACAGAGAGGAACCTCCAAAGTCCTTCCCCACTACTGAAAAAGTGCAAGAACCTGCTGTTAAATGACAGTCTAACTGGGAAAGGATTAAGCTGTTGAAATCATATGATTTGGAAGCAAATATTTTTGTTCTAAGAGGCTTTTTGAAACAGAGACAACCAAGAATGTAGGTGTCTTTAAATGACAACTCAGAAAGTCAACACAGTTTGTACAGCCAGACAGAGACGTAGGCACCATTCACAAAACAATTGTAAGTGAGACCATTTCTGAAGGAAATGATGGCTATAAATTAAGGCTATTTTATTCAGTGAGATTGCATGACTTAGTCACAACAGAAAACTGCTCCTTAAGTGGACACAAGCCCACTCCCCCTGCCCCTGTGGGGCCCCTGTCCACTGCCACATCTGCCTCCAAGGGGCCAGGTCACTGAACCCTCTGGAGTGGCATGGAACTGCTCACCTGGCAGAACTGGAGCACCCAAAGGTTCACTCACAGGATGGTTTAAGCCTGTAACATTAATGTACCAGCACAATGTAACCTCACTGGGTTGGACGTGGCCTCTGTGCCACAGAACGTGCCAGCAGGGAGGCCTGTGAGAAAGATGGGGACACACTTCTCAGTAGGGTCTGTTGGGATAAAACAAAGGGGGATGGCTTCTCACAGCTGGAGGGCAGGGTTAGATGGGATATTGGGAAGGAATTGTTCCTGTGAGGGTGGGCAGGCCCTGGCACAGGTGCCCAGAGCAGCTGTGGCTGCCCCTGGATCCCTGGCAGTGTCCCAGGCCAGGCTGGACATTGGGGCTTGGAGCAGCCTGGGACAGTGGGAGGTGCTCCTGCCCATGGCAGGGGTGGCACTGGATGAGTTTTGAAGTCCCTTCAAACCCAAACCATTCCATGACTCCTTAACTGTGCAGCAGCACCAGTGCCAGCACTCTGAGAGAAACATGACCTGCCTTGTCAAATGGATTACACAAACTGACACGCTGGACAAAGCAACTGAGTTTTTGGTGGCAGCATCTTCCATGCGGCCAGGTATGGAATGGCTTGTCTGGGGGGCCATGGCCAGGTGGGGAGAGATGAGTTCTGTGAAATTCCACTGCAGCACGTGACATGGCAGGACTGCTCCTGCACTGGAAGTGTCTCCGAAGGCCAAGAAAGCAGTTCCATTGAGGAATCATGCTTCCTGCACACCTTCCACGCCAGTTCCAGGCAGAGCAAAGAGGAGCTCTGCTGTCTTGCTTGCCTCCCTATGAAACATCCCAGCCCTATGCCTCAGGCACAAGGGGAAGGAAACAGCTCCAGAGAGGCCATGCAGAGACACTCTTACCTTGTCACCTATTGCGAGGCAGCTGCAGTGCCCGGTCAGCGCAAGCAAACCACCACCGCCCAGGGCTGCTTTCTCTGTCCCCCCACACTGCACACTCACTACACCCAGTTCCATTCCTACCCTAGGCCAGCTGCCATACCCACAGCCCCTGGCACTCCCCCAGCTCAGCCCAAAGCTGTCTTCCACAGCAGGCAGAGCTCCTTGTAAGCGGATTTTGCGCCGGTGTCTTCCCACCCACAGCAAAATGAGAAACACTTCACCTGACACACTTGGCTTTCCAGGAGAAGCTCACTTTTCCCACAAGGAGAAGCACCAAGTCCACCACTTTTCCCTACATCCCCCGAACTTTTGTGTGCAAATCAGGATGAAGTTCATGTATTTCTTTTGTCAACTCACTGTCACTGTTGGTCCTGCAGAATTCCACCCCCCCAGCCAGGATGAAGGTGCTTGAGGTAAAGGTCAGGGGCAGGAGTGCTGTGCAGGTACACCGTGTGCAGGTGTCCAAGGTCAGGCTGGACAGGGCTTGGAACAACTTGGTCTAGTGGAAGGTGTCCCTGCCCATGCCAGGGGTAAAACAGGATAAGCTTTAAGGTTCCCTTGCAATCCAAGCCATTCTGGGATTCTCTGATTAAAGCAGCAGGAAATACTGTTGATGGGATTTCACCCTGCTTGTAATCCCCCTTTCTGGGGCAGCTGCAGCCAACTGGACTTGGATACTTCAATCCAGTCTCTGCTTGGTACAGGAGGTGCCATCCTCCTTTATTTATACCCCTGCACAATTAAACCCCAACTTTTTAAGTAAGTTCAGTTGCAGCAAAAATGTCAAATCTTGTTATAAAAAACACTGTAACTGCAGTCAAAATGCATTTAAATCTCTACTTGAGCATATACACTATGGAGCTCACTTTGAGCAGAGCCAACTTTTCGGAAGCAAATAACTGCCAGTCATGGGCAGGCCCTGGTGCTGCTGCATCATCCAGGCTGGGGCAGGAAGGGACACCCATAGGAAGGACACAACCACTTTTTTCTGCAAATAGTTCCTCAGTGGCTGGAAGGTCAGGCATGACTGTTCCCAACATCCACCCCTTCCTAAAGGCGTGAGGGGGAGGCAGGCAGCAGCAGGGTGCAGGCAGGGCGCAGTCCTGCTGCCCACACCCCTGTCCACGGGCCAAGCCCCTGGAAACCCGGGCGTGCGTTTTGGGGTTCAAACTGGCACCTGCCTTTTGTAGTAAAATAACGGAGGTGTCCAGCCAGGACCTGGATGGACAGGGGTGCCCTGGGTGCTCAGGGCGGCAGGCCTGCCTCCTGCTCAGCTCCCCACTGCACTCACTACAGCTTAGGAGAAATAATCCTGGAACTACAGAATGTCTGCATTGGGACCTTAAAAATCACCCAGTTCCAACTCTGCTGCCATGGGCTGGGATGTCATTCATTAGACAAGTTGCTCCAAGCTCTGTAGAAGCTGACCTTGAACACTTTCTGGAATGGGGCAGCCACAACTAAGTAAAACATATTAATATACTGTGTGATGCTAAAACCACTTTAAACCAGAAAAGGAGCTGAAGAAACACCATACAGATCCTCCCTGCCTTTTGGGGTTATCTCCTCTTTCCATGCAGGTATAACGCTGTGCTCTGGTGGCTCCTCTCCTGCCAGTCCCATCCCACTGCCCAGGGGTACAGGCAGGGCATGGGTGACCCCCACCCAGGGACAAGCTGGTGGGACACAGCTCCACCAGCCAGGCAACAGCAGGAGAAACATCTCTGCCACATATTCATTTCAGGCACTCCAAGTTCAGCACCAAGTGCATAAATTCCTGCTGCCTTTGGGACACATCCTGACCTTCACCTTCCAATCACTGCCAGGCTGACTCCTGTGTTCTGCTGTAGGATGAACAAGATTTCTCCTGCCCTCCATACCCCAGACCTGGGATGACTGCAGTGCTCACTCCAAGTCCCCAGGGCCCAGCAGGAGCCAGGCACCCGCCTCACACACTGAGTCCCCTTCTGAGAGCCACAGCAGAGGCCGTGCAGGTCACCACAGCTCCCTGCCCCACCATGGTCAGCACAGCCAGCCAGCACCTGGCACCACCGCGGACAGGATGCGGCCCCCGGGGATGGGCACGGAACAAGCACCGACCATCAGGGACAATGCTCAGAGGGCAGGTCATCCGCTTCTCCCACCCAGCACAGATCGGTGTCATCGCTGACAGGGCTGAGGCAGTACCAGGCTGCAGAGCTGCCTTACAGTCCGGGAAAAACATGCATCTGGTTGTTTCTTGAACCGGCAGAAGGAAGAAGAAAGACGAAGAAAAATAATGGAAAAAGGTGAAAAAATACAGGTAAAAAAGTGTCACTGGAGAGGAAGACAACTGAAATCTGAGAAGGCAGAAACAGCTGGTTTAGGGCGCTGGAGGGGCACCAACTGCTCGGCCTGGGACCAGAATCCAGGCTGGGTTTATGGACTCTGTGCAGCGTTCGGTGCCTGAATGCTTTTGAAAATCTGGCTCAGATTTTCCAGGATAGCCATGTAAAACTAAATAAATGACGAAAACGAAGCTCAGAAGTCCTGCCTCACACACCTCACAGGAAGGATCGGAGAGGCGAGGCTGCCGTGCTCCTAGCCGCACTGATCTGGCATGTTCTTCCCAAGCACACAGGCACCAAAGCCGCTGCTCACGGTAACACAGCCCGCACACGGCCGGACCTGCCCCGCTGCGCGCAAAAACACCTTCGGAGCCGGGGCAGGTGCGACACGCGAGGATCCTCGCGGTGCAGCGCCGCAGCCTGCGGGTGCCCTGTGCCGGGAGATGCCCCTCTCGTGTCCCCGGGACCTCGGGCAGTGCCGGGGCCGGGGCTGCTGCGGCCGCAGCCCCGCGGGAGCCCGCGGTACATGGCGGGAGCTCCCCGGGAACCGCCTCCCGGCCCCGGAGCCCCGCCAGAGGTGCAGGGGGTTCTGCAGGGGGAGCTCGGGGGGCTCCGGGCGAGGAGCGAGCACGGGGAGGCAGTGACCGACGCGGGGGTGCGGCTGCAGCCCCGGCTCCGACACACGCTCCCCGGGGCCACGTGCGGGGCCGCGGCCGGTCCGGCCACAGCGGCCCCGGGGCGGCGGCA